>JAJJWW010011625.1:0-235487 GCA_023531295.1 Papaver armeniacum
GCGAAAGTTAAGAAGTGTCGCCAATACGAATACTTGTACCTGCGACACTTCGCGGAGACATTTTAAAAATAAAGGACAGCCTTAGTCATCATTCACTATGTATTACCCTATATAAAGGGATGAGTGAATCATTTGTAGAGGGAGGTTCTTTTGGATGGAAAAGCAAGTCATTAGAGAGAGAGAAAAGAGCGAATGTTAGTAAGATCTTAAGTGTAATTCCATTTTCTGTGTAAACATTTTAAGAAAAATTATTAATAAATATTCATAATTGTTCATCTATTATCTTCTGAATGGATTAGTTAAACAAAATATAGTGAGGGGTGTATTGTGGGATTTCCTGCAACTACAACTACAGTGGAACCACTTCCACTCTCTGATTCTAAATCTGTCCTATCACTTGTTCAACCACCTAAGCTTGATTTGAAACCATTGCTTGGTAGTTTGAAATATGCATTCTTAGGTTTTTCTAATACTTTGCATGTAATCATTTCATCATGTTTGGACATAGAACAGGAAGGTAAACTTTTCAAAGTACTTAAAGAACATAAATTGGCCTAAGGATGAACCATCACAAACCTGGGGAATAAGTCCAACAATTTGCATGCATCACATAAATCTTGAGTAAAATGTTAAATCATACAGGGAAATGCAAATACGACTTAACCCTAACATGAAAGATGTTGTTAAAGGTGAGTTATGAAATTGCTTGACGTGGGTATCATATACCCAATTCCAGATAGCCAATGGGTCACCCCCTTCAAGTTGTACCTAAAAAGTCCGTATCACCGTAGTTGAAAATGAAAGAAATCAACTAGTCCCTACTGCCAGAATCACAGGGAGGCGAGTTGATTGACTATAGGAAGTTGAACACAAAGTGACAAGAAAATATCACTTTCCTCTTTCCTTCGTTGACCAGATACTAGAAAGGTTGTTTGAGACACGCAGCTACTATTATTTTTTAGATATCTATTCAAAGGATACAACCAGAGACACATAACACCCAAAGATCAACCAAAACTACATTTACATATCCTTATGGTACATTTTCTTAACGTCATATGCCTTTTGGTTTGTGTGATGCACCTACTTTTGAGCGCTGCGCATGATGAGTATCTTCTCCGATATGGTATATAAGTTTCTTGAAATCTTCATGGATGATTTTGTGTCTTTGGGTCGTCATTTGATGAATGTTTGCATCACCTTACTATTGTGCTGATTCGATGTAAAGACAAGAATTTGGTTTTGAATTGAAAAATATCATTTTATGGTTAACTCGGGCATAAGTTATGGGGCATGTCATATATGAAAAGGCATAGAAGTAGATAAAGTTAAAGTTGATCTCATTTAACACTTGCCGCAACTCGCTCTTGTGAGGGAGATAAGATCATTCTTAGGCCATGCCGTTTTTATCGCGACTTAGTAAAATTTCAAGACCCTTATATAGTCTTCTTGCTAAAGATGTTGCATTTGTCTTTGATGATGCTTGTAAGGGAAGATTGGAGCAATTGAAATCTCTTCTCACATCCTGATTGTATAGTCGAGACCACCCGACCGGACTTTACCATTCGAGATTATGTGTGATGCGTCCGAATATGTTGTTGGTGTTGTTTTAGGACAGAGTAGATTGCACTCACTTATATGATATATTATACTAGTAAAACACTCTAATGATACTCAAATGAATTCAACCATTGAGAAAGAATTTCTAGTTGTTGTGTTTGCATTAGACAAGTTTAGATCTTATTTGATAGGGTCTAAAGTCATCATATATTGTGACCATGCCGCATTGAAATGTCTCTTGTCTAAAAAAAAGATGTTAAGGCTCGTCTAATTTGATGGATACTCTTGTTACAGAATTTAATCTCGAAATTCGAGATAAGAAAGGGTCCGAAAATGTTGTTGTTGATCACTTGTCTCGGTTAAACGTTGAATCCGTAGATGAGTCTTGCTTATTGAGAGTCATTTCCAAATGAAAAATTGACGCTTGTGTCTGGGGGCCACCGTGGGTTTGTTGATACTGTAATAACTTCCAGCTACAGGAAGATTGCCCTTGCATCGTCTCGGGACAAGATCGTTCTAAATTTTTGCTCAAGTAAAACATTTCTTTTAGGATGGCCCATACTTGTTAAATATTTCCCTAACCAAATCATTAAGAGATGTGTCCCTAATTCCCGACAAAGAGATGTCATCTCTTTCGCCGTAACCATGCATGTTGAGGCCATTTTAGTTCCAAGAAATCACGCAAAATCTTTCAGAGTGGTTTGTATTGGCCATTATTGTTAGTGCACTTCTTTGGCCGAACTCGCAAGCGTTTCTATCTCAAGCTTGTTTGTCAAGTTTAGGTAATCAAAACTATAAGTCTTAATTTCTAGTCTACTTATATCTATGTCTCGAATTAGGATAGAATGTGTAGTTGAGATTTAGACTTCACTGCGCTCATCGATTGAAGACAAAGATCTACCGAGGAGAGCTTGGAGGAACTTCATCAACAAAAGGTATGTGGAGACTAAAACTTATCTATCACTTAAGTCTATTTTATTTTATCTCCTAATGAGACTAAGTCGTATAGCTATATAGACTTTTATATTATACACATTTGATATTTCGAGTCGAGTTTATCTCGCTTTATCTATTTATCGAAATACGAGTTGAAATCTTTTTGCTTTAGCCACGTTCATCATTATTCTTGACGAGTTTAGTTGGAAACAATTTATTTGTTGGAAACTAAATAATAAGTTTAAAGATGATCATGTAAAATTTCCTTGAAACATCTTACATGATTTGTATTAGACAATCATTTGATGTTGACTCGGAATGTTTCGTATTGATCATTCGATCACTTGAAAAATTACTTGTAAGCTAATAATTTGTGTGAGACAACTATTGTCGTCTTCTAAGGATGTTTCAATGATTGAAATGGAAGTTGAGAACAATTAACCTTTGTCCTGGATACAACACAAGATGCATACAAGTATGCAAACTGCTTTGGTATGATTCAGTCCTGAAACCTTGTTTGCATACCAAAGATGCGAAACGGTTTTAATTTGTTAAAGTCCTAGGGAACCAAGTTTTCATACCAAGATGCTAATCAGTTCTATCCGAGTTAAGGTTAGGGACAACAAAAAGATGCATACCGGTTTGCAAACGGCTGGCCAAGACCAATGTCTCTGGAATTATAGCTCACAGACTAAAAACGAGGGTACCCAAATATACCACAATCTTAAACTTTTCCACCTATAAGTCCTCTTACCGAAAGTGATTGTTTATAGACTCGAGTCGAGACAATACAACGAATCCAGATCGCACTTTGTGTGATTGTCTATGGATACGAGATCGAGACAATACAACAATCAAAGTGTGATTACTTGATAATAGGTTCGACTTAACCAAACTCTATAGATCACTATGGCACACAGAGTTAACGTTTTGTAATTTACTTTAAATTATAATAACAACAATTATAATTCGAAAACAAAAGTAAAATGACATGACAAGATTTTGTTAACGAGAAAACCGCAAATGCGAAAAACCAGGGACCTAGTCCAGTAATTGAATACTCTCGCACTAAGCCACTATACAAAATCACACCAACTTTGTATAGTTGAGACCAATAAACTAAACCTATAGTTCACTCTAGTTTCTTTAGTATCTTTGCACTTCCGACATTCGATAAGTGCACGCACTGAACAATTCCTTTGGTTCTTATTCCAAACAAGAAAGGAACAATAAATCTATTCTAAGAATAAATCTATTCAATCTCAAGTGATATGAGTTTGACAAAGGCTCTTCCGTTTAATCCAATAAACTCCTTTGTCGATTTTAGATCTATCTATCCAACAACTACCAAAGTAGCAAAGAGTTTAGATTTTGCAATCAAATATAGAATCTACCAAGATACTATATAGTGATGCCAATCTATGCAACTAATCAATCAAATCTATCAAGGATAAACCGATTATAGTTGGATCCCAAATGGATCAAGTTTTGTGCACACCAAAGATATGAAACCAATAAAAATATTTTTGTCTTCAAATCTTCTTAATCTTCAATAAACACGCACACCACAACTTGAATCTCTTGTGATCAATCACGCATGAACGGAGTCCGTTAACAATGGATTATCACAAGACATCTTTAGATCTAAAAACAATTCTAAAGATCCCGAAACCGACACTTCCGATCTAGTTTGAGTGAATCTTATATCGAAGAGAAGATTCTCAAGAATAAACAAACTAAGTGCAATCAAAGTTCAACAACCGTTAGTCAATCAAATCAAATAGAAAAAACTAATAATACCGCAATTATCTAGTTTCCCACCAACGTACTCGTAGAGCTTTTGATTCCACAAAATTCTTTAAACGAGCTACGTAAGAAATTTCGCCTAATTGGGGTACTTTCCTCTCCGAATAGGCTTGGCTCCACCAAAAGAATAACACAACAAGGTAGTTTTGCTCTTAGGATGGTTTGCTCGAAATGAAAACTTGGGTATTTATAGACCAAGGAAGTTTGGACACCAAGGAATTTCCAAAACCGAAATATTCTTAAGATATGCAATAAATGCCCAAAATCGGTTTTCATAATTCCCGGAAATGCTGCATTCAATATTACCGAAATCTCACTAGAAAATCTCCAATTAGTAAATGCACATTACCAATTTTTATTTTCGAGAGATATGCATTTTAATTCCGGTAATTAAAAGCATATAAAATTAATAACCTTAATCAAAAGATTTTAATTTATCTCTATCCCAGGATCTCCTCGAGTTATTAAGTAATATCTTTGAACAATAAAAGATAAGAGTTATCAACATGTTCAAAGTATGTCGACATCTTTTTCTTTGTAAATCTGTTTCATATTTCCAATCTTGGAACCGATTATACCACACTTCCAAACAAGTTTAGAATTGGTTACTCGGTATTCCAAGAACTATGTAATTGATCAAATATTAATTCACGAATCATGGGTTTATGCCTCAAGTGAACCCCATAATTGTGTTCCTCCTAAAAATAGGGATAATGATGAAACCGATGACGAGGATATGCCTCGGTGCTTTAAGTGTAATGGTTTTGGTCATTTTGCGAATGAGTGTCCAAATCGAATGAAATACACTGGGAACAAAGGTCTTGCTTTGCAACTCTTGATGAAATGTATGACAACTATGATTCTAATGAAGACGAAAAATCAAGTGTTGCACTTTTTTGAAAATATTGATTTTGATAATCAGAGCAATACATACATCAATCTTGATATCCTTCGTAAGAGAACTCAACCAACTGAAGAAGAAATTGACCTTTCCGTTGGAAACTCTCTCGCCTAACTTTTCGGGTTCTACTTTGTGTCTAGCATCTTGCACATCTCGGAGCATTGAATCATACTCCTGTGTTGACATGCTCATATTGTTTGCTCAAGGGTCATGAACTATCAAAGTGTTACAAGTACAAACACAAATTGAGACATGTCAACAAACTTCAACGAAGAGCAAATAGATTATCAAACAAGCTTAAATTTGTTCAAAAGACCACGAGAGGTATGTAAGATTTTATCTTCGTCAAAGAATTTAGTTTCCATGGATAAACAAGACCATTGGAAAGAAAGTTATGCTCTAAAACTATGAGAAACGGGGTTCTATGAATTTCGATCGAAAGGGATATGGTGTGGATGATTATTGTTCATTCCAAAGACAACTTAAATTGTGTTGGTTAGTGCATCTTGTCTCATGTGTCTGATTAAAAAAGACAAGATCTTGCACACCTCGGGCTTTAAGAAAAGAAAATCTTTAGTTGTTTTGATTTTCTTTTGTTTGTTTTTTGCTCTGAGAGCATTGTAAAGTCTAGAATCCATGTCGTTTTTCATATCTAATTGATATTGGAAAGGACTTCCCGGTTAATTAATAAAAAGAGGGTTAAAATAGACAGTGCCTTTTATAGGGTTGAGAGTTGTGTGTATACGAACTGTGTGTGTTTAAAGGTTTTGTAACCCTACATATCTTTTTCCTTCCGAAACTCTTTTTAACCAAGATTTGTTTGTTGAGCTTAGTTTATGAATTCCTCTCACAAACCCGTACGCATATGGATACTCCAAACATCATGTCTTCGATGGAAAAGATGTTAAAATGATTGTTAAGCCATCAATCATGAAGGAAAAAGAAAAATCTCCGATACCTCCAACTTTGAAAATAAAAAGAAGGAATGTGAGGAAGCCAAGAGTTGTTCCTTCAAATTCTCAAGTTTTCTGATGTTCTTGAAGAGTCAAGGAGGCAAGAAAGGAGATTCAACAAATAAAGGCTTTTGTTTTGAGAATTCTTGAAATTTAGAAGGCCCCGGGTTCGAAATCATCACCTAGAAGGTTTTTGGAATTGACTCTTTTCTTCACGAACCATATGTTCCCATGGCTATTGGTGACAAGGAGTTTGGGGATGATAAAGAATTTTCAGAGGTCTCAATGTCTAGGAAAAACTTCTTATGAGAATTTTATTCTTGTGTTTTTAAGAAGAATAACTAGAGTTTGGAATAGCAATTATTGTGATTACACATAGCTATGTCCAACAGTTTTCATCTTCAATGTTTTTAGATTTATTTGTTTAAATTCTAAAGTTTATTTGGAAGATGCTTTTGCAGTATTAATCTTTATGGTTTTATATATTTCAATTTTTTATGGGATATGTGTGTTTGCGTCCGTGAACTATGATTGTCCCATACGTGGTCAAAAGTTAAGTCTTTCATATGTCAATATGCAAGTATTGATAAAAGATTGAATGAACTTGACCGGAATGTAGTTGAGCCCTAACCAATCTCACACCACTTTGGGTGGATCTGGGTGACGAGACTATCGAATTTCTTAAGAGATTGCGTAATTTCTCGGCTAGTCATGATGCTAATGTTAGAGTTGGAAATTTTCTTTTCCATAGAATAGGGGTAGCTCTTCGAGAGGGGTTGGCACACAACTTGTGTCTCGTGTGCCAACTAACTTCTTGAAAAGAACCTGTCATGGAGTGATGTTTCTTTTTGACGAGGTGTCGACTATAAATAATATTTTCTACTTCTCTTTACACTAGCAAGTAGTATAATGGAAGTGGGATCGTCCCAAGGGAGGTATGGAGTAATATTTGTTATGCAAATACTCTTAGCAAAGATTATTTTGTGATTCAAAAAATTCGAAAATTGTAAAGCTGTATTTAATTATGAGATGGAATTGATTAAGGAATCATTCTCGACCACGAAACATAAACCAAATCAATATATAGCACGTTCTTCGCATTATCTTGTTACTAACAACCCTAGGATAATTAGTACGCTCAACTATCCCGTTATTATCCCCTAAGCTCACCTGGATACTAAGCGCTCGACTACCGGATTCTACTTGCCAAGTTTCCTAGAAGTACGCTCTCTAGGTGTGACTTAAACAAATGCTCTAAGTTTTGTGAGATAAGGTTGCTCCTAGTGATGAGTTCAAAAGCATGAATCACCTACTAGTGTCAATTTCTACATATGGGCATTTAACAAAATCCCATCATCAATACCCACATATTACTACTTGTGTTCATCTTCTCTAGACAATTACGGTTCAAGAAAATCTAAACTAGCAATAAGACTATGAATCAACTATTTAATTTCGAACTTAAACAATTGACAAACAATCCGTAAACATTATTAGCATGGTAGAAATCAAACAATAACTAAACTCATGAGAAAACGAGCTATTGCATATCAATTATAGGTTCATATTTCGGGCTTTGAAAACGAGCTATTGCATATCAATTATACGTGATATAGTTGTAGAAAAACTTCTCTTTTATAGCTCATTTCATTCCAAAATTAGGTCTAGTCTTCAAAGGTCCAATAGATAAGAGTCCACCAAGCCCATGTGTGAGAAAAATCCATGTGAAAATCTACCCCAAAAGTGGTCGCCGGAAAACTGGTGAAGTGTCGGAAGTTGGCCGGGAAGTCGCCAGAAAGTAGCTCGGGTGACCGGCAAAGTCCACCCAGTCACCGGTCAAACTAACCAACTCGGGTCAACTGATCTAACTCGGTCAAACACGATTCAATGGATTCAACTCAGTGATGTCATATGAGTCAGTACCAAGTCAGATAGTCAGGTGAACTGACTATGCTAACTGGTCTGAGTAAGGTCAGGCCTGAGCCATTTTGCACCAACTTGAGCTTGTGTTGTGCAATCATTGCGCAACACCACTATATATCCAGCCATAATGGCTAATATTCTCTTGCAGCCTTCCGTTCTTTCTATTCTTGTCGTTATGCACTCTAAATCATTTGAGCCATCTCTGTTCAGAAGCTTCTTAACCAAATCTCTTGTTGCATTCCTTCCAACTTCAACCACTGCATCACACCCCCGTAATCTCGGTGCAAACACCCACAACTTATTTCCTTCTTGACTCAACAAATAATCGCACTGCAATTCCTTACCAAGTTCCTAAGCATACATCTATATAGCATCATCACCTCGGACTCACACCGCACTTCATGTTCTATCCCTCGCGATGCCATCTCCCCGCCATTGCGTTTCCGTGTTCACTAACTGAGGACTCCACCAAAACTCGAACCACTTTGCCCCCATTAACGAATTCAGCTCATACCCAAATCTTCCAAGCAAAGTCAGGTCCTAATCGAAATCAATTCAGCCCCAAACTCGAGCTAAAAACCACTCATATCTCAACTGCATAACACATGTTTGCTCATACCAAGTCGCATCTCCATTCCATTTCAATCAGACTTACTTTAGTTCTTCTCACCCCTCTACACATCACCACAAACCTCTATCCGAACTGCAGTCTCACAACTCCAGTTCTCTTTGCTTCGCAATCAACATCATTGCCTCCTCTCAATACAATTCAATTTATGACTCCATGTGTTCCCGCAATTCACAATCGATGAGTGCCAAATATTGCATATTTCTACACCTTTTTATTGGCATTTTACTCATCTTTGCGCTTAGAAATCGAGATATTATCCCGCAGTTTCGTGTTTTCTTTGTTTTCAAGAATAAATATTTGTATTAATTAATTTTGTGTTTTTAGGTAATAAATAAAGCTCGGAGAAACCGAGGAGCCAAGGAGCGAAGAAGTGGAGTCGAGCATCCATGGAGCAGAAGCCAAAGCCAGCGCGAAACAATTGCAACCCAACAAGTAGCAACTCATCTCAAGACATGGGCTTGAGCTAGACCCGACCTGCGACCCGGATCCGAGCCCGTCCACTCCAAGCCGTCGAGATTTATATCTTCTACATCCAACGGTGTTGCCTCCACTGCATCGAAGTTCGCCGCTCCCGTGCAACACCAGATCACTCCAAGTCTCCCTGGCTAGTTCAGATCGTCCCCGCCCAAATCCAACGCTCGCTCCTACGTTCTCATCAAACCTTGTTTGTGCACCGCCTCACAACGAAGTTCCCTACACCCCTATACCCTATCGAGAAAACTCATTTCTTCTTCCTTCTTCTCTTCTTCTCTTCACCTCTCCACCCGACAGCCTGAGAGAAGAACCATCTCTTCCTCCCTCTCCCCGACAAAACCATCACCACCACCATCACCACCTCCACCGACACCGGGCGCCAACAACCACCCCTATTCCGCCACACCTAAGTCGTGGTTATCTCTAAAATAGCTTCTCATAACCCTAGAAGCTAAGTTAGAGATAAACAAGACTAGGGTTTTCTCATCAATCAATCAAGGAGCTCGGAGAGACGATCGAGTAGAGCCAACAACCGATGCGAGAGAGTATGGGTGAGAGTGTTTTTAATTTAATTTTTATTTTAAAAAAATTAGGGTTTGATGTTTTGGGATTTTCTTGCATGTATAAATAGAAGTGAGTGGAGGATGTTAGGGTTCATGCCTCGGAGCGAAGGAGCGAAGAATTGAGTCGAGCATCCATGGAGTTAGTAAGCCAAAGCTCGGCCAAACAGTTGCAACCCAACAAGTAGCAACTCATCTCAAGACATGGGCTTGAGCTAGACCCGACTCTGCGACCCGGATCCGAGCCCGTCAACTCCAAGCCGTCGAGATTTCTATCTTCTACATCCAACGGTCGCTGCCTCCACTCGCATCGAAGTTCGGGTTTGCTCAGTGCAACACCAGATCACTCCAAGTCTCCCTCGGTAGTTCGAGATCGTCCCCACCCAAATCCAACGCTCGCTCCTACGTTCTCATCAAACCTTCTTGTGCCCGCCTCACAACGAAGTTCCCTACACCCTATACCCTATCGAAAACTCATTTCTTATTCCTTCTTCTCTTTCTTCTCTTCACCTCTCCACCCGACAAGTTTGCAGGAAGAACCATCTCTTCCTCCCTCTCCCCGACAAAACCATCACCACCACCATCACCACCTCCACCGACACCGCGCCAACAACCACCCCTATTCCGCCACACCTAAGTCGTGGTTATCTCTAAAATAGCTTCTCATAACCCTAGAAGCTAAGTTAGAGATAAACAAGACTAGGGTTTTCTCATCAATCAATCAAGGGATCTCAGAGACGATCGAGTAGACCCAACAACCGATGCAGAGAGTATGGGTGAGAGTGTTTTTAATTTAATTTTTATTTTAAAGAGAATTAGGGTTTGATGTTTTCGGATTTTCTTGCATGTATAAATAGAAGTGAGTGGAGGATGTTAGGGTTCATGCCTGGATTAGCCAGAGCACCAATTAGGTTTAATTTGTAGTTTAATTGTTATTTTAATTTAGTGTGCTAGGGTTTCATTGAAACCTAATTCCATGTTGTGTTAAACTCTGTTGAACTATTCTTGAGTGCTAAATGTTATCGAGACAACTTCAATTTTAACACCTCAAGGTGCTTTTCTCTCACAATGCATGCCAAGTATGCATTGTAGTTAGGTTATATCTGTGTTGAATGTGTTTCAGCTCTTACTTCAATTACTATTGCTAATTCTTTTGACTAGTTGTGCTTAATTAGACAACTAGTGCTCTAGGTTAGTGCCTTAGCTTAATATTGAAGTGTCACTAGGTGAAACTCCTTAGATAAGTGGTAGAATTGACAAACTTCACTCATCTGGCATAGGAACAAGAACTTCAGCTTAGTTGAACACACAATAGGAGTTAGTGGTGAATTTGAAGACCCTAGCATCCCCATTGTCACTAGTTACATTTTATTTATCATTCCTTGTCACTACAACTTAGCCGTATCGGCACAAAACCCCTGTTGTTACTTTGTCACTCACCTGAAATTCAGTTTAGGAAGCCTTAGATCACACATAGCACCACAAGTCTCTGTGGTTCGACCCGTACTTGCCACGTCTCTGATAGACGCCGTGCATGATCGGTTGTCACCCGGTCAAAAATAATTTCACTTTCTTGCTTCACTAAAATAAAGTAGTATGCAATAAGAAAGAGTTCGTATCCACGAGAGAGAGGCTTATGTTGTTATGCAAATTTTAGTTTCTTAGTAACCAAGGGGGATGTTGATGTTTCAAAGCAATAAAAATAAATTGAAAGCAAAGTAATAATAAAATTTATCAATAAGGAGAAAGTATTGGTCACGGGATAGTTTCATTCACAAATATGTATTCTCAACAATGACTAGAATTGAAATTTTAATCTCTCATTTACTAAAAGTCCTAGAATACCTTGATCGCAAGAGTATCCCGCTAATTCCCCGATTTCATCACAACCACATTAAAAGATGCATATGTGAATTCTTCTAGAAAGCAACCTAAAGTGTAAAAGCACAATTAAGTTTAACTCCCTAAAAGCAATAAGTTTTCGGAATAAGACTAATCAAGGCAACCAAAATGTGTAAAAGCACTAATTCGATTTAACCCAAGTTACGATTCATATGTGACTAGTAGGATATATCACTACAAGCACTACCCACATTTATGCTACTCAAAATCGGGGATGACAACGTTTCAGTATTGAAAACCCTAATATAGCTCTAGATATGAAAGTAGATCGGATTGATTCCGGACTCAACCAAACAAACTATCAAATCATATATCAATATTAACAATGAATCATAAACAATAAACTTGAGACAAAACTAATTCATTGAATCAAAACTTATTTGTGAAATCCACTTATTATCCCATAACCAATAATAGGTATTTAGTTACTCATAGTATTTTGATTCAACATAATTATTATCAAAAATAAGATGAAGAACATGTAAAATAAAATGGAAGCAAACCCTAGTAGAATCGCTCTCCTCCAAAACTTCAGTAGAAAATACGTGATAGTAAAAGAATAGAAACTCCTTCTTCTTATAGCCTTCACACTTTCCAAAATTAGGTCTTCAAAGTCCATCACCAAAAAGTCCACCAAGCCCATGAACCATGTGTGAGAAACCCATGTGAAAATATATGCCCCAAAATCGGTCGCCGGAAGACTGGGATTGTGGCCGGAAATCGGCCGGAAAGTCGCCTGAAAACAGCTCCGGTGACCGGCAAAGTCCGCCCGGTCACCAGTCAACGAGTCAAAACGGTTGGGTCGGATCGGTCAACTCTGAGTCGGATCGGGTCAACCCGAGTTGGAACGAGTCAGCTTGGGCGAGTCAGGTAACCAAGTCAGCTCCCTAGTCAAGGCTGAGTTGCCTTGGCAGTCGAGCCATCGCACAGGCCAGGATCTTTTTGAATAGCAATCATTGTCTTTGCAAACAAGACATTTCCGACCATAATGGCTAAGCAATTCCACCATTCTCCTTTCAAGCCACACTTCTTGGCCCCTTGAAACAGCACACAGCATATACCTTCAACCTATCTGGCCATCCTCTCCATTTGAGCTGCAATCTGTAGCTTCAAACCTGCAATGCCCTGTAGCTTATCACCTCCATCCCTGTCATTAATGCATGGCTGCCTTGGCTTCACATCAACAGCAGCTCAGCTGCACTAGCAGCTCCACCAGAACTGCAACACAACCTCAGTCCAGCTAACCCATAAACCCCTGCAATGAGCTGCAATACATACAATCCCAGAACCATCACAGCACAGGCCTGCACACACAGCTCCATCATGACTTACCACCAACACCTCAACAGACTCAAGCACTGTAAATCTCACTTTCAATTCCCACATGCTCAGTTTCTGCAATCTGCAATAGGCAAGACCATTTTCTTACCACATCACACAAATTCATTGTGCAATCTTCTCCCTAAACTCATAAGCAACACAGCCCAGAGCTCAATTGTCTCAGCACCAACTCCACTTCCTACAGCTCAAAACATCCATTCTAACCTACAGACCCTGTAGCCCTGAATCTTGCTATCACTAGCAACATCACTGTAGCTTCATCAGGCCACCTCCAACACCTCCTTGGCAACCAACACTTCCCAGCTGACTTCTATTCTTGTCAGCCCGGTACCACCTGCAATACCATCTTGCCATCAGTTCCTGCCAAATCTTACCACTGTGACTGAGCCCCAGCTGCTACTCCATCAGAACCATTGTAGTTCCCCAGCATCAGGTCAACCAGCACTTCCACACAGAACACAATAGCCACAGTCTACACCACCTTCTCTCCCTGGACTGATATCAGCTTCCTATCATCTCAGCAACACACTTCATTAGTCCAGCTATAATGTTAGTGCATTCCCTGAGCCACAACACAAAAACCAATTCCATCTCTACCTCCTTATTCTCTGTAATAACCTGCTGCTGCCCCAACAATCCAGCCATAACCCAGTAGTGCAACCCAATATCCCCCATCTGCTAGCCACACACACTCCTTCACTGAAGCACCATTAAGTCATAGCTCGAGGCCCATGACTTCATTACCCGCAAATCTCAAGCCATATCTAGACCCGAGACTCCACCGATCTTCTCACATCACAGATTAACTGTCATACTCCCAGCATCAAACAACACTTCACCTCAATTTCTGTAATTCCATGGCTCGGCAATCACCATTTTCCACCTCAGTTTATAACATCAGCTGGTAATCTCTTTTGTTCTCAGAGTTGATTCAAACTCGACATTAACAAAGACCCATTCATCCTGTTCTTCTCAACATCGACGGAAACCATCTTCATTTCTGCACTGGTTCGAAGCCACAAACCCATACCTAGGCTCAATCGATCTCACAATCCATTCATACATCAACTCCTTTGAACCCATCTCACAAACTCTCAAAAATCGATCTCGGCAGCTCAATCATTGATTCTTCTTGAATTTCATCATCTCCTCACTGATTTTGACAGACCACCATCTTCCTTCCCTTACAATCTCTGGTTAAAGCTTCCTCTCGATTCACTCATTTGCATCAATTTCAAAAGCATCGAACCCTTACCTTTCTTTACCGATTTACTGAGATCGATATCATCATTTCCTTGCTTATCAGTTGCAGAAACAAACCCTCATCTCGATTTCTCTCATCCTCTGTCGATTTTGACAGCAGCCATGGCTGCTTCCTCCTCAGTTTCTTCAGGTGAAAAGCATTGAATGAAAAAATGATTGGGAAGAAAAGAATCGGTCTAGGGTTGTAATAACAATGTTAGATAACGCCACCCCTCTGGCTCAGATAAGGGGTACCCTAATGGACGCCCCATAACATGTTGTAGCTGTCATTTAAAATCTCTCCAACAGAAAGTTGTCCCTTAACCTCGGGTCAGCTCCGGATAACAATTGCCTGTAAGATGACTATTTCGCCCTTTTGCTCAAATTGGGTAATTTCTCCTTCTTTTCCTCCGCGCGACTCCATTGCATCTATACAACCCAAAACCACGCGTAAAGTACATAATTCGCAAGAAAAATAGCAAAGAAAGCATAAACTCTATATAGTAAATACGGTGTATTCTACACCTATCAGATTCCCCCACACTTAGACTTTGCTAGTCCTCGAGCAAATCAAACAAAACAATAAAATACAACAACTCCGTGTCGTCGAGGCTACGGTCACTTTTAGCATAAATAACAAGCCTTTAAACCCCTAGGTGTCCCTAGTGGACGAGTTATAGTCTCGTGAAGGTTTACTAGAGGTATACCTACAAAACCTATATTTCCAACTCCGTCTATTTGTGACAAATCAATGAACGAATCCATAGTGACTACAGGAGGAGGTACCTTGCAAATTCAATTCAAATATTAGTAAATAAAGCTTTAATTAGATAGTTGAACAAGCCACAATACTCGGAAACTAACAAACCACAATCACAATGAAAGATTAAGAAGATGGATAAAGATGTAGATGTTGGCGGATATTCACAAGTGTTCGATGTTTCCCATATCTCTCAAGGTCACTTGCTAAGATGAACCTAATCCTATTAGATTGAGCTACTTTGTGCCGAATGCTACATCAAATCAATTGGCATATACAAGGGAACCAAAAGTGACTTTATTCAACACAATAATATTTTTTTATTTATGATTGGATCAAACTGGATCCAATTTCTTTTTTTTTTTATTTTTTTTTTTATTTTTTTTTAGACGGCATGATTAGATCTCGTTGGATCCAAGCGCATGCTTCTTGTCGGCAAGTACATGATAGTTGCCTTGGATCCCGCATTCCACGCTTGTTTAGGCGACGGAGACAGGGACTACGTTTCACACATACCGCTATTCCCAAGTGTCTTTTTATTAGTTTTGGTCTAATTGATCGGTCTTTTTTTTTTTTTTTTTTTTTTTTTTTTTTTTTTTTTTTAGCAACTCAATCACTCTAATCATCCTAGCAAAGAATAACAACTCGATTTTTAGTGACCCACCAAAGCACTTAGAGAACAATAGATAAACATGGAAAAATAAAAAAAATAGCATGTGATATGGTGATATTCCGAGATATGGTAACAACTATCATATAATTTATGATTTCATGAGCTATGTTCGTCCCTTTTAGTTAATCGGTTCCTCAACTCCTGCAATCAACATGGTTCCATCCACTAATGGTGTCATCCTAAAGGCACAAGTTTCTAGATTTCGGAGTTCAAAAAGCACAATTTTTTTTTTTTTTTTTTTTTTTTTTTTTTTTTTTTTTTCATTTCATAAAACTACTAAACGCATAAAACAAACTATACAATCATATAAATGCTCCCCCACACTTAAACTTTACATTGTCCTCAATGTAAAATTGAATTATCCAAAGAAGGTTCAAGGTGGGAAATTCCGCAAATGATATGCAAAAACACGAAAAGAAAGATAAAATGCTTAAAAATAAAAAGATAAAGGAAAAGATACAAAACCGGTGGGTTGCCTCCCACTTAGCGCTTGGTTTAAAGTCGTCAGCCCGACTATCTCCTTGCTTTCTATGACTCCTCCAGAGGGAGTGCATCCACAAAATTAGCTCCTTCCACCACTTCTAAGTGAAATTCTCATAATATGGTTTCAAACGGTGCCCGTTAACTTTAAGTTCTTGCCCGTAGCAATGCTACAATTTCTACTGCACCATGAGAAAACACATTAGTAACAATAAAAGGTCCGATCCATCGTGACCTTAATTTACCGGAAATAAATGCAAGCGAGTATTAAACAAAAGCACTTTACGCCCAACACAAAATTGTTTTCTAGAAATCATAGTATCATGAAAGGCCTTCGTTTTTCCTTATAAATGCGAGAGCTTTCAAATGCATCATTCGAAGCTCTTCTAGCTCTTGGAGTTGCAACTTCCTTTGCTTTCCAGCCCCATCCATCTCCATGTTGCATTGTTTAATCGCCCAAAACGCCTTATGCTCAATCTCCACGGGTAAGTGACAAGGTTTACCATACACAAGCCTAAAGGGAGACATCCCAATAGGTGTCTTGTATGCGGTTCTATATGCCCACAAAGCATCATTTAGCCTTATGCTCAATCTTTCCTTGTTGGATTCACCGTCTTCTCAAGTATGGATTTCACCTCCCGATTAGACACCTCGGCTTGTCCATTTGTTTGAGGATGATAAGGTGTTGCAACCTTGTGCGACACATTGTACTTCTTCAACAAGCTTTGTAAAAACTCGTTGTTGAAGTGAGAACCTCCATCGCTAATTATGGCTCTTGGGATTCCAAACCTTGCAAAAATATTAGTTTGCACAAAATCTGAAACAACCTTGGAATCATTAGTAGGGGTGGCCTTAGCCTCCACCCATTTAGAGACATAATCAACAGAAGTAAGATGTAATAATTCCCATGCGAGTTGACAAAAGGACCCATAAAATCTATACCCCATACATCAAAAACTTCAATAAATTGAATAAAAGTTTGTGGCATTTGATTTCGGGCACCTAGATTGCTGTTCTTTGGCACCTATCACAAGTTGTACAAAATGTATATGCATCCTTAAACAAGGTTGGCCAATAGAAACCGCTTTCAAGTACCTTGTAAGCGGTTCTTTTACTTCCAAAATGTCCTCCTTAAGCATAGGAGTGACAAAATGACAAGATAGAATTAAACTCGGATTCGGGAACGCACCTTCTTATTACTTGGTGTTGCCATGTTTCCATAAGTATGGATCATCCCATATGTATTGGTTCCCTAACCTCTTAAGTTTGTCCCTCTCAGCACGAGACAAGTTCGTCGGGATTTGTTTAGTTACCAAGTAATTCACAATATCAGCGTACCATGGTTCTCCAAAGGCAATTGAGAATAGTTGCTCATCCGGGAAGCTTTCACGCAATGGGATAGCTTCCTTGTCCACAGCAAGACGGCTCAAGTGATCCGCAACGGTGTTCTCAATTCCTTTCTTGTCCTTGATCTCAATATCAAACTCTTGCAAGAGTAGAATCCATCGTATGAGCCTTGGTTTCGCTTCTTTCTTCATTAGCAAGTACCTAAGAGTTTGCATGGTCGGAAAAGACAACAACTTTTGTACCAATTAGATAAGAGCGAAATTTCTCCAATGCAAATACAATAGCTAAAAACTCTTTTCAGTGGTTGTGTAGTTTTGTTGGGCTTCATTTAACGTTCTAGAAGCATAGTAAATAGCATGAGGTATCTTCCCCTCACGTTGCCTAAGCACCGCACCAACCGCGTAGTCACTAGCATCACACATTAGCTCAAACGGCTTGCTCCAATCCGGTGGTTTAATGATAGGGCTGAAATCAAAAGTTCTTTCAAACGATTGAATGCCGCCACACACTTCTCATCGAAGTTAAAACCACATCTTTTTGCAATAAATTGCAAAGTGGTGATGCTATCTTGGAAAAATCCTTGATAAATCTACGATAGAAACCTGCATGACCAAGAAAAGAACGTATCTCCCTCACCGTAGGGTGGGAGGGGTTAGAGCACGAATAAGGTCTATCTTAGCTTTATCAACTTCCAAGCCCTTAGAAGATATTATATGGCCTAAAACTATGCCATGAGTTACCATGAAATGGCACTTCTCCCAATTTAGCACAAGATTTGTTTCAACACATCTTTCAAGGATTAATGACAAGTTGTTCAAACATAGATCAAATGAATCACCAAAGACACTAAAGTCATCCATAAACACTTCAATGATGTTTTCAACATACTCGGAGAAAATACTTACCATACACCTTTGAAAGGTAGGCTGGAGCATTGCACAAGCCAAAAGGCATCCTTCTATAAGCAAAAGTGCCGAAAGGACAAGTGAAAGTAGTTTCTCTTGGTCCTCCAGTGCTATCACAACTGATTGTACCACTGAATAACCATCAAGGAAGCAATAATAAGCATGTCCACTAAACGTTCAAGCATTTGATCAATAAAGGGTAAAGGAAAATGATCCTTCCTAGTAGTGGCATTCAACTTTCTATAATCAATACAAACCCTCCAACCGGTTTGCACACGAGTTGGGACAAGTTCATTTTCATCATTCTCTACCACCGTTACCCCTGATTTCTTTGGTACAACTTGTACCGGGCTCACCCACTTGCTATCGGATATGGGGTAGATAACACCCACTTCCAAGAGCTTGAGTATCTCCTTTTCACAACTTCCATCATGGGAGGGTTCAAACGACGTTGCGCGTCCCTTTTAGGCTTTGCATCGTCCTCCAAACGAATCTTATGCATACAAACGGGCGGGGCTTATACCCTTGATGTCGGCGATTGTCCATCCTATGGCCGTCTTGTGCTTCCTTAACACCCGTAGAAGTTTTTGCTCCGTAATTCACTAAGCTCGTTAGAAACAATCACAGGGTAACTCTTCATTATCACCCAGTACAAGTACTTTAAGTGACTTGGAAGAGGTTTCAATTCCAACTTTGGAGATTTAACAATAGAAGGTAAAAGTTGTTCATCACTGCGTGGTAAAGAAATAAAAGAGATATTGTGAGTTTCCGGACATCCTTGTAGTGAGTTGAGATCACCAAGGGCTTCCTTAACTTCTTACCACACTCAATACCGTCATCCATGGTTGTAGTTAAAAACAGTTTCCAAAGCATCATCATGATTCAATTCAAACACTTGTTGAGCTAATGTATCCAAAACATCAACGGAGAAACAAGAGTGGACATCACTAGGATATCTCATCGTCTCGAAAATGTTGAAACGTATTATTTCTCCATCGAACTCCATAGTCAACGTTCCCTTGTCCACATCAATAATGGTTTTCGCCGTCTTCATGAAAGGACGCCCAAGTAGCAATGGAAGAGACGAGTCCGGGTGAACCTTCATCCATCTCTAACACACAAAAGTCACCGGGAATACAAGTTGATTAACCTCGCACAAGAACATCTCGACAATACCCATTGGGTAGACATTAGAACGATCGGCTAATTGCAACACAATTCCTGCCTTTTCAAAGGACCTAGATTAAGTGAATTGTACATAGATGCAGGCATAACATTAACGGATGCACCTAAATCCAACTTTGCTTTATTAAAAGTGGTGTTACCAATTGTGAGGGGAATGTCAAAGCTACCCGGGTCTTTGCATTTCAGTGGGAGTTTGTGTTGTAAGATTGCCGAAGCATTCTCCCCACACTCAACACTTCATTACCTTTGAGCCTTTGCTTATTGGTACACAAGTCCTTCAACACTTTTGCATACTTGGGAACTTGCTTGATAGCATCAAGGAGTGGTATATTCACATGAATCTTCCTAAGAACGTCCAAAATCTCCTTTTCTAGTTCCGCCTTCTTTGAACTTGCAAATCTGCGAGGAAAAGGTATAGGAGGAACATAAGTAGAAACCGGAGTTTTAGAGTTAGGAATTGGTACCTCGAGTGTTTGGGGAATTTCATCCCTCTTTTCTTCCAAACCGGCTCCTTTGGAGCTTCCTCTTCACCCAAATCAAGCAACTTCGGGTTGCACAAGTTGTGTACCACTTCTCAATGTAATTGCATTAACACCCTCTTTTGGGTTGATAGGTTGAGAAGGAAGTCTCCCACTATTTTGTGCCTTCAAATTGTTGATATCAACCGCCATGGAGCCTACTTGAGTCGCAAATCCTTGATAGCACTCTTAGTTTCTTGTTGGCTCTCTTTGAACATGGTAGAAATACCTTGCATCATTGTATGTAACTTTGCATCGATATCGGAACCTTGAACCGATTGTTGTGGTTCTTTGAAATTGTTGTTGCGGTTGAAATTATTCTTTGTTGTTGTTGGAATTGTTGTTGTTGTGGTTGAAATCCACTCGAACGATTGAAATTTGGTTGTTGGACCGCACCTTGCTTGTTGGCATAAGTTTGAAATTTGGGTGATCTCTCCATCCCCGGATTGTAGGTGTTGGAGTAGGGATCATACCTTCTTTGTTGGTTTGGAAAAACCGCACTAGCTTGCTCCATCTCTTCACCATGTGAAGGTAAAATAACCGCAGCCATCCTTTGTATCATTTGCTCCATATTGTCCATCCTTTGATCACGGTGTGATGATGATGAATCACTAACTTCATGCACTTGCCTTACCATTGGTTCACCTCTTGTGTAGAATTGTTGCGAGTTCGCAGCCATGCTTTCAATCAACTCGGCAGCTTGGGCCACCGTCTTGTTCACTAGTGCACCACCACCCGCGGCGTCTAGAAGATATCTATCACTTGATTGGAGACCTTCGTAGAAATCTTGGATTATCATAGCATCACTAACTTGATGGTGTGGACAGCTTGCCACCAATCTCTTGTACCTCTCCCAACATTCATACAATGATTCTCCAACATGTTGCTTTATTCCACAAATCTCTTTGCGAATTTGAGTGGCCTTAGACGGAAAATACCTCTCTAGAAAGATTTTCTTCAAACCGTTCCATGTAGTGACACTCCCGGTGTGGCAAACAATACAACCAATCCTTAGCGCTGTCCACCATAGAAAATGGAAAAACTTTCATCATTGCACCATTGACTTGATCTCCGCTGAAGCATAGCCTTGACAATGGTATAGAACTCCATGAGATGCTTGTTTGGGTCCTCATTCGCCATACCATGAAACTTTGGCAACTCTCTAAGCAACCCGGCTTGATCTCGAAAGTTGAGTTTGTTTGGATACACCATTGTTGTGCATCAAGCCTATGTGAAGCCAAATCCTTGAGTGTACGGTTCGCATTGTCACCCATTGCTTCTTCCTCTTCAATTAGTGGTTCTCCTACGAATGGAACCTCTTCTTCTTCTAGTTGTAACTCTTCTTCCTCTTCTCGATGAAGAGCTTAGTGCTCTACTTCAGAGACTTGTTCTTCCGTTGTGTCTTGCCTTGGTTGGAGTATTGTGCCTCTATGAGTAGCTATCCGCACCTTTGGTAATTCCAATCTTTGGAAGCCAGGGATTAGTACCTGAAAAACTGTAGGACTCAAATATCGCACAACATATTTTCTTAGTGTGCGAGATTCAATTATTTCCTTAACTCGCGAGAAGAGCTTGCGAGATAGCAAGACTCGCGAGAGTGTCTCGAGAGAAGGTAGCAAGACTCGAGAGAGTGTCTCGAGAGGAGGTAGCGAGAGCCTGCGAGACTATCAAAGAGCTCTCGAGAGTATGAGCTGTATGTGAGCTGTCATCCACTATGTAAATACTATATAAAGAGGAGAGCAGGAGAGAGAAAGGGGAGGAATAATTTTGGGAGGACACTTTTAGGAGGAGAGAGATATTTTAGAGAGAGATTTATTTTCTTTATCATCTTCTTCCCCAAATAATTAGATCTAGAGCTCTAGAAAATATCCATTAATGGAGATTCTCAATGTAATTCAAATGTAACCTCAACAATCATAGTGAAGAATCGTGGATGTAGATCACATTGATCGAACCACGTAAAAAATCTTATGTGTCTATTTAAATTTCTAGCACTTATATTTAAAATTTAGGTGATTAATATGATTTAGATCTACAAAATATAGTGAGGGGTGTAGTGTGGGAAATCCTGCTACTACATATGCGCTAGAAACAGGCTTTGAATCTTGTTGGTTCAAGAAAATTTAGAAAAATCGGCCTCTGTTGGTGATGAATTCAAGTGGATCTATAAGCTTTAAGGGAAAAAAAGAAGGAAAAGCACCGGACAAAGAAAAGAACGATGTAGGCAAGGAAAAGGGGTGATAATTGCTAGATTAAAGAAGATTCGAATAAATTAGTTATCGTAGGAGATGGATTTCCCTGGATCTAAAAATTTCAAGGTCAAAGGAGGAAAGAAATTTGTTACGTGAAACAACTTTATAATTGCGAAGAGAAACCCAATCACGAAGAAGAAGACACGAGACAAAGCCCAATTCATAAGAAGCTCCATCCAAGGTCAATTCATTTGATTAATCACTATTATATCATCGATGGAGAGATATCAACTTACGGTAGCGGTAAAGCTTGAGACAAAACGACCCACTTGAAGCAATCAAAATAGCATATAACCAATGACAAAGTCTGGTGAAGACCAGCGAGATATGACATTTCGGTCACAACCAAGTATACTGTGAAGATGTAAAACCAACTATAAGCCCCAATTGATTGATAAGCAACACAATTAAAAGGAAGTCCAGGCTCAATTAAGGAGGAGAACAAATTTTGTCAACATTCTAACAAGGAGAAGAATCATAATCATATGAAGAAGAATTGGAAAGACCTCAGCAAAGAGAAAACAATAGAAACATGGAGAGAACGATCATTGGAACTTATCTTCAACAGAGAAATTAACGACTGAACTAAAGGAATATCGGCGAAGAGGGATATGACTTGGTACATCGAGATGAGGAATCCACAAAGATAGTTGTTAAAGCTGCGAAACGCGAGTATAAGCAAAGCAATTGCTAACCCAGCGAGGAGCATCATCGATGTAGAATGAGTTATAAGAAGGAGATAACTTGCAAAGCCAACGAACATCATCGTGAACATCGTCAACTGTATTTTGACGCAAAAAAATGCAATTACTTTGGAAACAATCAAAGAAAGGAGATAACTCGCAAAGCCAGCGAAAGAAGAAGCCACAATAGCTAGATTTTGTCACCAACATTCATGGGCAATCAATCCAGTTCGCTACATATGCAACCGAATATGAGCTGGAGGATAGCAACAGCTAAGTTCGAGGCAGTCCACATCACAAATCGATTCAAAACAATTCAATATTTGCGAAGACATAAAGTTCCCTATGAAGTTCACTCCATCAATAAAGTTCAGTGAAGTTGCCCTTGGCGAGGTAAGATGCGAAAATAACAGGACACATCCGGTGATGAAGAAAAGTGTAATGAGAGAGGCCAAGAAGCTGGCGAGGTCATCTTGAAGAATGAAGCTGGCGAGGTCATCTTGAAGAATGAAGCTGGCGAGGTCATCTTGAAGTTGGCGAGGTCATCCAGTCTCATCCAGCAGTAGTAGCAGGCGAAGATAAAACTCAGTCAAGCATCCTAAATAGCACGAAAGAATGAATATGAATCGGAAGTGAAAGAATACTAACAATCGGGAAGGAAATATCTCGAAGATATCACTCTCAAGGGTTCAATTATACAAGAATTTATGGCTTGAGGTCAAGCGACAATGTGTTCCATGAAATATAATGCTAGATGTGCGGCATGAAGATTGAGAAGAGTACAGGCAACAGCAAAGAAAGACTCATGTATGACAAAAAAACCATTAATGTGGAGGAACGTTTGAGCTCAAAGATTCTTCCAGTGATCGAACGGCTTCGAGGCATTGTCTCAGCCTACTAAAACATAAGTTGAGTGCAACCACTATCCGAAACAAGTCAAACAAACACTAACAATCGGGTAGAGGATGTTGAAGCTTGATTATGGCGGGCTCCATCTTCTCAAGTGCGGGTTGATAACTCAAGTTCCATGAGCACAGAGGGGAATCAACTGCAGGGCGTTAAAGATAGCTTGAATACAAAGATCACAACCAAAGAAGCAAGTAAGGCGAACACTAACTATCAGGTAAATGATATCGAAGCCTCAATTATGGCGGACTCAACATTAAGTCTTGGGTTGATAACTCAAGGCTGCGTGAGTACAAATGGAAACCAACCTCAAGAATACACTAATAGACTCAACAAAGTAGGATCGATGTCAACCAGCAACATGAAGAATTATCCAACATGACGAACAATTAAGCCAACCTGCGAAGAAGTGTATGCGAGATTCTCAACTTCACAGAACACAGAGATATTTCCTTCAAATATGTTCACTTCGCAAACACTATAGCAGGGAGAACTCAACTTACCAACATGGAGAAATTCGCAAGAAACAACAGAAGATAAAGGGGAATTGAAAGGAAGAGTTGCTGAAAAGGTTAAATCTTAAAACCTAAGTTGCAGGTACTATTAATGGAAACGATGATGTCTCGAAAGTTGCAGGTATCATTAATGGAAGTTCATAGGTTACGGCAAGCAGAGTGAAGATAAAGAATGGCAAAGTTTAAGTAAACACAAACAACAGGGATAAAGGGAATCTTAAATTGCAAGGAAGCGAAGTCTTCGCAGAAACACAATCATCGCAGAGGGTGTCCGTTTATTTTATACAGAGGTTAAGTTCACAAAGTCTTTGATTGTTTCGCAAGAGAGGGTTTAGCAAAGTTGGTTCAAGAGGGAGACTACAAGCATGCATTTTTACTTCGCAAACAATCGCAAGATCGAGTCCCATTCCACCAAATTTTTCACGTGATTTTTTCGCGCATTTTTACTCAAAGCTGAGCACAGAATTCTTGCCACAATATTATTCCCTTCGCAGATGATATACGCCTACTTCATATAAATGTTTACTTCACACAAATTTCTGTCACGAGAAGTCATCTTTGTAAATACTTGCGAGAACAAGAAGAAGAGAACTTTGCCAAGCCCAGTTCGCTAAGAGAAAGCCAAATTTCAATAAATATTTCGCGAAGCAAGGAAAAGCGTTGACGATTATTTCGCAAAGAAGGTTAGCACATATAGGTAAGAGAGAGAATATGCAAAGGCAAGTCAAGGGTTCAAATCTCATTTCTCACAATTCTTTTGCTTTGAGATAATTATATTTTATGCGACGTTCATACATTTCAAGGATGCTAGCCGCCCAAGCAAATAATATACTTCGCAGAAGACAACAACAAAGACAAACACGCAAATGATATGATATTATGTATGAAAGAAGTGACAGAAATGAAGAAATGAATGAAAGAATGAAGACATGCGATAATTTCGCAAAGATAATGAGAAGAGACAATCAAAAATGAATGATTGCATGAATTGACAAAAATGAATGAGTGAGTGAATGGGACGAACCTTTATGGCGTACACCTAGTTCGCGAATTATATTTCGTAAGAGGCAAATGTAAGACCTAAAGTGCGTCATATAAGGGGTATCTCTTAACATGGCTCGGTGGAAGGTTACACCGCTCACGAAACACAGGTCATGCAGATTTGGGCCCATGAAAGCCTATCCGGGAGATACCTTGGATTCCCAACTATATATGTAGGTTATACCCTGGTTGGGCGACCAGGGTCTCTTCCAAAGTCGGTGGATGCACAAGGCGCCGAGGTACACGCAGTTGAACGGAGTGCCGGGATGGATGAACCTACCTGGCCATTCTTGGCAAGTCTTGGCATGTCTTTGCACTGAAGAAAACTCCACTTAGGGTGCGATCTCGTAACCATAAACCATATAGGTATAAGGGATAAGAGGCTGCGAAAACAACTTGGTTGTTGTTAAGACCGGATGGGAGGAGCTAGTCTTGTATGGCCGATGTTTCGCCTCCTTGAAGGGGCAAATCAGGAGATGATAAGGCGACACTCTCCATTAGGGGTGTCAAAGCAGGCATAAATGTCATGAGGCTTTGTTTTCGCAAGGAGACTTAGGCTTGTCATATTTGTGCAATGATCTGCGAGAGGCAATAATACTAACGCGAGGTAAGGCGAGATCAATGGGTCTTTACATGAAAGTGTACAGGGCGTCCTGCGATTTCGTCGCATGCAATGTCATGGGGCTTTATGTTCGCAAGGATATCTAGGCCTGTCATATTGTCGCAACTAAAACATCTGCGAGAGGCAAAAATACTTGGAAAATGATAAGGCAAGATCAATGGGTCTTTACATGCAAGTGTAAAGGCGTCCTGCTTGTTTTGTCGCGATGAAAGGTGGCGGGAGGAGGACCTCTAATTAGGGAGGTCTAACTTGGAAGACCACACAAAAATGATAAGGCAAGGTCAATGGGTCATTGCATGAAAATGTAAAGACGTCCTGCGATCTTGTCGCAATGATAAAATTCAACATAAAGCAATGAAGAGATTATACTATCGCATGAGCGCAACGCAGGAGATAGAGGAAAAATAAGAATGAAGAAATAACTCACTCATTCAACACTTTTTCAACGATTCTACCTTCGTAGATAAAGAACAGAGGCAACAATGGATTACCGAAAAAACATTTTATGTTCTTTATTTTCTAAAGCAAGAATCGTTTCCAAAGAAGATGTTTACCAATGAACAACAAGAATCCTCACCAAAAATGGAATAATGACTTCGCATGAGCAGAGGCAATACTTCTTATACTTCAAGGATTAATATTTCTTATCCACTTCGCAAAGTTCGAACTTGGCGAAAGAACGGAAACATAGCATGAGGCAAAGAACATGGAGCGAGAGTTTCGCATGATGGATTCACAATACTTCTTATATTTAGAAGATTAAGTACTTCTTATACTTCTCAAGGATACTTCATACTTCTTATATATTTCGAGGATTGAGTACTTCTTATACTTCTTCAAGGATAATTCATACTTCGCGTACTTCAAATAGATGATACTTCTAGTTACTTCTTAATATTTGAACTTCGCAAAAGAATAGAGGCAAAGTACATTACTTTTCAAGTCCAGTATTCTTCCGCTCGTTCCTTCATCAACAAAGACCAAAGATTACTACAACAACAGATTTTTCCTTAAAGATCGCTCTTCAAGCAATATTCAAGGAAAAAGAGGCAAGATGTAGGACTCAAATATCGCACAACATATTTTCTTAGTGTGCGAGATTCAATTATTTCCTTAACTCGCGAGAAGAGCTTGCGAGATAGCAAGACTTCTTGAGAGTGTCTCGAGAGAAGGTAGCAAGACTCGAGAGAGTGTCTCTCGAGAGGAGGTAGCGAGCCTGCGAGACTATCAAAGAGCTCTCGAGTATGAAATTGTATGTGTTTGTCATCCACTATGTAAATACTATATAAAGAGGAGAGCGGGGAGAGAGAAAGGGAGGAATAATTTTGGGAGGACACTTTTAGGAGGAGAGAGATATTTTTAGAGAGAGATTTATTTTCTTTATCATCTTCTTCCCCAAATAATTAGATCTAGAGCTCTAGAAAATATCCATTAATGGAGATTCTCAATGTAATTCAAATGTAACCTCAACAATCATAGTGAAGAATCGTGGATGTAGATCACATTGATCGAACCACGTAAAAAATCTTATGTGTCTATTTAAATTTCTAGCACTTATATTTAAAATTTAGGTGATTAATATGATTTAGATCTACAAAATATAGTGAGGGGGTGTAGTGTGGGAAATCCTGCTACTACAAAAACAATTCTCGCAAACAAGTGAGAAACAAGACAATAAACGAAAAGCAAGTATAAAAGCAAAAATTGTAAAAAGAAACTAAAAACTTAATAACAAGCCAGTATGCCTCCCACAAACGGCGCCAAAATTTGATCGGTTGTCACCGGTCAAAAATAATTTCACTTTCTTGCTTCACTAAAATAAAGTAGTATGCAATAAGAAAGAGTTCGTATCCGAGAGAGGCTTATGTTGTTATGCAAATTTTCAGTTTCTTAGTAACCAAGGGGGGATGTTGATGTTTCAAAGCAATAAAAATAAATTGAAAGCAAAGTAATAATAAAATTTATCAATAAGGAGAAAGTATTGGTCACGGGATAGTTTCATTCACAAATATGTATTCTCAACAATGACTAGAATTGAAATTTTAATCTCTCATTTACTAAAAGTCCTAGAATACCTTGATCGCAAGAGTATCCCGCTAATTCCCTGATTTCATCACAACCACATTAAAAGATGCATATGTGAATTCTTTCTAGAAAGCAACCTAAAGTGTAAAAGCACAATTAAGTTTAACTCCTAAAAGCAATAAGTTTTACGGAATAAGACTAATCAAGGCAACCAAAATGTGTAAAAGCACTAATTCGATTTAACCTAAGTTACGATTCATATGTGACTAGTAGGATATATCACTACAAGCACTACCCACATTTATGCTACTCAAAATCAGGGATAGACAACGTTTTCGTATTGAAAACCCTAATATAGCTCTAGATATGAAAGTAGATCGGATTGATTCCGGACTCAACCAAACAAACTATCAAATCATATATCAATATTAACAATGAATCATAAACAATAAACTTGAGACAAAACTAATTCATTGAATCAAAACTTATTTGTGAAATCCACTTATTATCCCATAACCAATAATAGGTATTTAGTTACTCATAGTATTTTGATTCAACATAATTATTATCAAAAATAAGATGAAGAACATGTAAAATAAAATGGAAGCAAACCCTAGTAGAATCGCTCTCCTCCAAAACTTGATAGAAAATACGTGATAGTAAAAGAATAGAAACTCCTTCTTCTTATAGCCTTCACACTTTCCAAAATTAGGTCTTCAAAGTCCATCACCAAAAAGTCCACCAAGCCCATGAACCATGTGTGAGAAACCCATGTGAAAATATATGCCCCAAAATCGGTCCTTGGAAGGCGGGATTGTGGCCGAAATCGAGGAAAGTCGCACAACGACTCTCGGTGGCCGTGCAAAGTCATAGGTCACCCCGGTCCAACGAGTCAAAACGGTTGGGTCGGATCGGTCAACTCGAGTCGGATCGGGTCACCCAGAGTTGAACAGTCGACCAGGCGAGTCGAGTAACCAAGTCGGCTCCTAGTCAAAGTTTGAGTTGCCTTGTCAGTCAGGCCAGCTGCACCGAGCGAGATCTTCTTTGAATAGCAATCATTGTCTTTGCTGACCAAGCACATTTCCGACCATAATGGCTAAGCAATTCCACCATTCTCCTTTCAAGCCACACTTCTTGGCCCCTTGAAACAGCACACAGCCATATACCTTCAACCTATCGGGCCATCCTCTCCATTTGAGCTGCAATCGCAGCTTCAAACCCTGCAATGCCACAGCAGCTTATCACCTCCATCCTGTCATTAATGCATGGCTGCCTTGGCTTCACATCAGCCGGCTCATTTGCACTAGCAGGACTCCACAGGCGCAACACAACCTCGATCCCTAACCCATAAACCCCTGCAATGAGCTGCAATACATACAATCCCAGAACCATCACAGCACAGGCCTGCACACACAGCTCCATCATGACTTACCACCAACACCTCAACAGACTCAAGCACTGTAAATCTCACTTTCAATTCCCACATGCTCAGTTTCTGCAATCTGCAATAGGCAAGACCATCTTCTTACCACATCACACAAATTCATTGTGCAATCTTCTCCCTAAACTCATAAGCAACACAGCCCAGAGCTCAATTGTCTCAGCACCAACTCCACTTCCTACAGCTCAAAACATCCATTCTAACCTACAGACCCTGTAGCCCTGAATCTTGCTATCACTAGCAACATCACTGTAGCTTCATCAGGCCACCTCCAACACCTCCTTGGCAACCAACACTTCCCAGCTGACTTCTATTCTTGTCAGCCCGGTACCACCTGCAATACCATCTTGCCATCAGTTCCTGCCAAATCTTACCACTGTGACTGAGCCCCAGCTGCTACTCCATCAGAACCATTGTAGTTCCCCAGCATCAGGTCAACCAGCACTTCCACACAGAACACAATAGCCACAGTCTACACCACCTTCTCTCCCTGGACTGATATCAGCTTCCTATCATCTCAGCAACACACTTCATTAGTCCAGCTATAATGTTAGTGCATTCCCTGAGCCACAACACAAAAACCAATTCCATCTCTACCTCCTTATTCTCTGTAATAACCTGCTGCTGCCCCAACAATCCAGCCATAACCCAGTAGTGCAACCCAATATCCCCCATCTGCTAGCCACACACACTCCTTCACTGAAGCACCATTAAGTCATAGCTCAGGCCACAGCTTCATTACCCGCAAATCTCAAGCCATATCTAGACCAGACTCCACCGATCTTCTCACATCACAGATTAACTGTCATACTCCCAGCATCAAACAACACTTCACCTCAATTTCTGTAATTCCATGGCTCGGCAATCACCATTTTCCACCTCAGTTTATAACATCAGCTGGTAATCTCTTTTGTTCTCAGAGCTGATTCAAACTCGACATTAACAAAGACCCATTCATCCTGTTCTTCTCAACATCGACGGAAACCATCTTCATTTCTGCACTGGTTCGAAGCCACAAACCCATACCTAGGCTCAATCGATCTCACAATCCATTCATACATCAACTCCTTTGAACCCATCTCACAAACTCTCAAAAATCGATCTCGGCAGCTCAATCATTGATTCTTCTTGAATTTCATCATCTCCTCACTGATTTTGACAGACCACCATCTTCCTTCCCTTACAATCTCTGGTTAAAGCTTCCTCTCGATTCACTCATTTGCATCAATTTCAAAAGCATCGAACCCTTACCTTTCTTTACCGATTTACTGAGATCGATATCATCATTTCCTTGCTTATCAGTTCCAGAAACAAACCCTCATCTCGATTTCTCTCATCCTCTGTCGATTTTGTGGCCCGACCATGGTACTTCCTCCCTCGATTTCTTCGGGTGAAAAGCATTGAATGAAAAAATGATTGGGAAGAAAAGAATCGGTCTAGGGTTGTAATAACAATGTTAGATAACGCCACCCCTCGGCTCGAGATAAAGGTACCCTAATGGACGCCCCATAACATGTTGTAGCTGTCATTTAAAATCTCTCCAACGAAAGTTGTCCCTTAACCTCGGGTCAGCTCAGGATAACAATTGTCAGTAAGATGACTATTTCGCCCTTTTTGCTCAATTTGGGTAATTTCTCCTTCTTTTCCTCCGCGCGACTCCATTGCATCTATACAACCCAAAACCACGCGTAAAGTACATAATTCGCAAGAAAAATAGCAAAGAAAGCATAAACTCTATATAGTAAATACGGTGTATTCTACACCTATCAGTGCACTTGCGGTTATTACTCGTAGGCATTAATATAAACATCTTTCCAGGCCTACAAGTTTTGGCGCCTTTGCTGCGGGGACTTAGCGTGTGCTTACTGTGATTCTTTGGACTATCTATATTGAGTTCATTTCACCCTGTACATAATTCCTTTTTATTATTTCTTGTAACCCTGTTTTAGTGTAACTTAGCATATTGTAAATTTACCATTGCATTTTAGATAATTTTTCTCACTTGTATTAGCTTGCATTCTCACTGATTTCTCATTGCATTAACTCCATCTCGCATTCTCATATTATCATCTGTTGTTTTTAGTCCCGTACTTATTTGTTAGTTTTCTTAGGTGATATTGTCTTGCTTTCAACTTGCACTTGAATCGAAAATACTTGTTGAGCCAGCAGTACCTGCTATGCTATTGTCTTTCTTCTTCTTTGTGCAAGCCAAAGGAAGGAAGGCAAGGAAAAACTCGGGACTTGAGGTTAGCCTGAATCGGCTATACTTAAACTTCGTGTTATCGGCTAAACCTTGTATTGCCACGAGCACCCATGCTATTCATAAAGTTCATGTGAGTAGCCCCTTATGATTTGAATTATACACATTAATTGAGTACACCATGATTGTGTGTTGATTTGAATGAGAGTATGCATGAACTTATTGGCATGAATGCATGAACTAATCACCTTGCTAGAATTGCTCCATCCTTGTGCCTATGACCACCGTGGAACCATATCGAGCGGCATTTTTGCCTAATCCTACGAGTTGTGCATTGCATAGTTGTTTGAAATCCCATTGAAAACACGAAATCCATGCTTGGGTATTACGTGAGGCCCTTAGCCTATATTTGCCATGTGTGCTCGGTCCGGCCCTGATTCGCAGAAGCCAGGCTGAAGCTGGTAACCAACTTGTGCATGATTTACGAGTTTGGAGCTCACGGGCATGTGCTATACCCCTTTGAGCTATCGCTTTTTTGTCTTGTGGTTAACTGAGCATAACTTTGTGAAAAATAGACTTCATCGAGTGAATTGTGCTATAACCCTCCAGCCCCCTGCATTTGTGAGTTGAAGCTACAAGCCCCAGGATAACAAATTTGATGCAAACCTTGTTGAGCCAAGTATTAGCCAGACCCCTGCATACCACGACCACTTGCTAAGCCATCGACCTGCAATTTCTGTCTTTGTGAAAACCTGTGCATAAACTCTCACTTCTTTGGTGTCTTTGTGAGTGCACCTTGACCTTGAGCTGCATCTTATCTGTGCTTGTATGCTCCCAGAACTAGTGCTAGATCAAACCCGGCTCTTTGAGCTTGTTGAGCCATCATACACCTATTTGCATGCTCTGTGGAAGTAACCAATACGTCTGAAATACTGTGATGTGCATGAGTTGCTTGGCTGATTGCAAGCCTTGCTCTTTCAACCTAAGCAACCTTAGCTTTAACAACCCCTAAGCTTAACCCCATTTTACCCCCTTGCATGCTTTGTGTAAGCTGCTAAGCTTGCCTTGCACAAGCTGTCTTTGTCTTGTGTAATTTGCCAACCTAAGCTGTTTGAGTTGCAAGAAGTGTGTTGTTAAATGCGCATAGCCGATCTTGTATCATTTTTTTGTGAGCTGGTGTTTCCTTGTGTTGATTTCACTAAGCTACCCTGTGCTGTCATTTTTTCTGTGAGTTTGCAATGCCCTGTGTTGTGCTTATGCTGTGCTGTATACAAGCTGTGCTTAAAATGCCAACCTCTACATACACTGTGATGTGCTAAATAATTTCTACACAATTGTTGCTTGTTGTATCCCGTGTCTAACTTGCTCTGTGCAACACAATCTAAGCCCGAGTCTTTGTGTTGATAACACATCAGTGGAGCTTAAAAACTGCTAAATTGGCAACCTAAACCCACATTTACCGTGGTCAGAAGCAAACCTTGTGATTAAGCCCACTTGGTGATCTGTTTCGGGCTGTTTAAACATAACTTGGGCTTGATTTAGGTGAGCAAGCGGGGCTGTGCAATAACATTGACCCACTTAACTTGGCTTTCAAAGTCGGGCCGTGCGACTACTAGGGTCAGTGCCTTTCCATTAGGCTGTGCAACTTGTTCTACACATAACTGGGCTGCACATAACCAGTGCACCCAACATCATCTGGGCTAGAACCCACAATCATTAGGCTTCACACAACCTGAGCTGTGTATTTTCATACAAACTAAACCCGACAAACCAAACCAGCCCACTGTACATTTCCAACAAATCGAAGCCCAACCACTGGGCTGTACCTTAAACTGGGCTCTGCTCATCCACAGTTCCACTGGGCTGTATAATCCCAACAAAACCAAACCAGCCCAACAAACCAAAACCCACATAAACCAAATGAAACCCAATAAACCAAACCCGAGTCCACTACAACCGGGTTTTGAGTTCAATTTGAGTGCTAAATCATGTCGGATTTTGGTGCATATCTGGGGATACAAACAAATCCATTAGACTGACTTGCTTACGGGCGTGCTTCACAGTATGAACTCCCCACATACCATAGTGATTTTAGGGAATTTTATGAGCCTTCTCAGGGCCCTGACCTCACATACCCTAATCATTATGAGCACATGCATCATCCACCACAGGTTGAAAATGAACACTTTTCTCATACCCAGTCATCACTTTTAGATCAATTAGAAGCTCGACTATACGCTTTGGAAAGGCAATTACATGAGCAATGCCGAATCTATTTTCCTAGGCAATATGAAATGTATGCTTGTACCTTATGTGGTAGCTTAGACCACCCTGCTGAGAACTGCTATATGGTAGGCCCGAAAAGATGTATAAAATGAAGCCTACAGTGATACCGCAAGTGCACGGTGTCGTGATGTAGCACTGGGCACGTACGGGTCGAACCACAGAGACTTGTGGTGCCCTTATGTGATCTAAGGCTTGCTACTCAAGCGAGTTCTAAAAGTGACAAGTAACAGCAGCATTGTAACATATATTTTTGTGCCGATACTAATTGTTTTGTAAAATGAACCTAAACTAAGGAATGAAAGATATAAATTAGAGAGCACTAGGGTCTTTAAATCCACCACTAGTCTACACTTTGTGTTCACTTCATTATGCTACTCTTGCCCTTGTGAGATAAGGAAGAGTGTCAATGCTACCACTTACCTAAGGTGTTTCTCCGCTTGACAGATTAATCTCAACTAAGGTATTTATCCTAAGTATTAACTATCCGACTAAAGTACAATTAATCTGTAGATAAACATTGATTTCATTAAACTTGAGTTGCGAGTGTAAACTACGAGAGGGAATCAAACTACGGTGCATCCATGGCGTTGGTATGCACTTTGTGAGAGCAAAAGTGTATCACACCGATGTTAATTCTATCTAGAAAACATTCAATCATTCAAACAGTTCATGAAGAATAACACAGAGATAAACTAGGGTTTCATCTCAAACCCTAGCAGAATTAAACTAAAGCAACAAAATACACAAAATAAACCTAATTGACAGCACTGGCTAATCCAGGTGTGTCTAAAATCATCATCCCCTGCTTCTATTTATACATGCAGTTCCCCCAAAATTCCCAAACCCTAATTCATTAAAAATTGAAATTAATTGAAAAGTAAATTGAACCCATACTCTCTGAATCGTGTTCCCCTTCTTGTCACGTCGTCACCGATAGCTTTGCTTGTGATGTTGGTGGAAACCCTAACTTCTAGTTATCTCTAAATTAGCTTCTAGAGTTGGTAGAAGCTAAGAAATAGATAACTCGAGGTAGAGAAGGGTAACGAGGAAGGTGCCGCATTGTTGCTGGTTGTCGGTTGATTATGATGATGGAGGCGGTGAGGGCGGCTCTGTCGGGGGTGGAGATGGTGGTGGACCTGGTTTCTGCAGAGGTGAGAAGCGACGGGAGAGGAGGAAGAAAGAGAAAGAAAGAGAAGAGAATGGGGTAGTCGACTAGGGTATAGGGTATGGAGATTTGTTGTGAAGCGGGGGCTGACAAAACTCGATGAGAAGGCCTCACCTAGCGTAGGATGAATAGGAGCGAAATACGAACAGCCGCTAGAGGTAAGCGGTTTTGGAGCGATCACGGTGTTGCACGGGAGCAACAATCTTTGATGTACGTGGAATCGGCGACCGTTGGATGAGGGAGAAAAGAAATCTCAACGTCTCGAGAAGAGACGGGCTCGGATCGGGTCACGGGTCGGGTCCCAGCTCGGGCCCATGTCTTGTAGATGAGTTGCTACTTGTTGGGTTGCAAGCATTGCCGCGCGGCTTTGGCTTTCTGCTCCATAGATGCTCGACTCCACTTCTTCGCTCCTTGATTTCTCCGAGCTTTATTTATTACCTAAAAACACAAAATTAATTAATACAAATATTTATTCTTGAAAACAAGGAAAACACAGAACTGAATAATATATGATTTATAAGCGCAAAAAGATGAGTAAAATGCCAATAAAAAGGTGTATAAATATGCACTATTTAGCACTCATCAAATACCCCCAAACCTGAATTTTACTTGTCCTCAAGTGAAACAGAAATTAGAAATCCTAACTATACCCCTGTCGCAGGTCTCTCGAATGCATTTAGCGTATGCATTAAGCCTTTAAACCCCTCAGTGTCCCTAGTGGGACGAGTTGTAGTCTCGTGAGGGTTTACAGAGGTGTACCCACAAAACCTTCTCCAACTTGAGTGTAAAAGAGTCTCAAGCCTCCAGAAGCTATGAGGACATAGAGTTTTGCATGCTAGTAACGAGAAGTTAGAACTATCGAAGAACGCATTCTCATCCTTAAGTCTTGAGCGAGAAGTAACCATACCATATGAAAGAACTCGGATTCGATTGTGATCATAAGCCTCGACTTACGCCTCACCATTAGGGTTTTATGATAATTGCACTCAAGAAGATCGCTTTTTAGTCTCTCATGTGTGCAGGCAGGAGTAAAGAGAAACTCGCACACGTTGTAGGTAAGAAGGATAACCTTCCGAAATAAAATACGGAGACTCCACAAAAGTGTGGACAAAAAGAATCTTTTTCTAATGATCTCTAAGAAGGAAAATCAACCATTAGTAAGGGGGGAGTACTCACTCACTTCTCACCCGATCGGCAATTAATATCACTCTCTCATAAGAAACCATAGAAACGTCTTCCAATCTTCGGTCTTGGTCTTCAATTGTTGATGACTAACTTCTAAACTTCACAAAACTTGACAATTTTTAACTTTTATACTCAATTTCCTTGTTGTTTGGATTTTTCTTTTTAAACTCTTCTTTACCATGGTGGTAGCAAAAATAAGAAAATAAACTACAATATTTTTTTTTTTTTTTTTTTTTTTTTTTTTTTTTTTTTTATAAAAATAAAAATAAAAATAATGAAACAACTAACTCCATGGACAAAGGACTTTATCACTCAATTTTTCCACAACTTGTATTGTCTTGATTTTATAAATTTTATTAATTCTCATCTATTTTCTTTTCATTGTTGCATAAACCTTGGACTATATCAATTTTTCTTTCCATATTCTGATTACTCTCCGCTTCTTTGACGATGATGTGTTTCTATGGGTCTTGCTGATTGAGAGAGAGTGATGCTAACGGCAAATCGGTATTTAGAAGGAGTTTTCATCTTTAGAACGTCACCCTCATGATTGACAAAAACTAGCACTCAAGAGATCAAAAGTAGTCTTTGAAAATGGTGCGAAGTTGGGTAGCTCACCATTCCTACCCGGAATTTACGTACGGTGACACACACTCTATGACTTTTCTAGAAAGTTGCAAAAATTGAAGGTTGGTGCCTCACTTGATGTAAAATGGGTAGTCTCCACTATGGTGATCACAATTCTACTCTACCGAATATCTAACAGCACCTAATTCGCTCTCCCGTTATGGTTAAATCCAACTTTAACGCTCTAATCAACTAAGGAACCCGATTCGTTTTAAAGTACTTCCAAGTTACATTATTTTGGTCGGAATCTCTATGTAAACATAGCTAGAAGCATGCTAGTGACTCTAAAATCTCTAAAAGTTGGAGGTTTTTACAAAAGAGTTTTTGAATTTTTTTTTTTTTTTTTTTTTTTTTTTTTTTTTTTTTTTTTTTTTTTTTTTTTTTGAAAATAAAAGGTAAAATAAAGACTAAAAACTCTAAATGCAAAATAAAACTAAAAACTCTAAATGCAAATGCACCCCAAAACCTAAATCGAACATTGTCCTCAATGTGTCTACATATAGAAAAATTTAAACAGTCACATACCATGAGAACTATGTTGATAAGAGAAAAGGGAAGAGATTAGGAATGTCGGCAGGAGCAAGGTTGAGCTTCGTTAGTCAAGGCAAAATCCAACATTCTCGGTGGAGATCATATCGATTAGCACAATATAAGCGCATGAAGACTCAACCAATTCAAGAAAAGAAAAATTTAACAAGTCTAAAAAATTTTTACTTTGATGCAAAAAGTTGAGGGTTAACTCAAAATAATGTACGGAAACATAGAACATGAAGATGGGATTTGGTTTATGTGGGAATTTGGTTTGTGTGGGCTGATTGTTTGGTTTTTGTGGGAAAATTTGGTTTAAATGGGTTTTGGTTTGTTGGGAAAATACGGCCCATTGGAACTGTGGGCTCTACATTTGGTTTAAGCCCAAGTGGTTTGTTTTAAACAGACCAATGATGGCTTAGTATGTGGGTGAAGTTATTACCTGACCGATTGATTAACTTGATTTGAGTTTTTGTAGGCTCGGTTGTTTTCGACTTAGGTTGATGTGGGCTCAGATGTGTGTTTAAAACGCCCACCAGTGTGCTTATGTGGGCTGAAAGTTTAGAAGCTAAGCCCAGTAAGTGGGCTTGACTTATGCGGCCAATTGCTCGGTTTGGTTTGTTATGGGCTGGCTTGGTCACGAGCCCAGTTGTTATGGGAAGGATAATGTTCTGACTTGGGTTCGAGTTAGCAGCCAGGTGTGTGAACGACTTTGGATTGTGTGGAATAATTTGGTTGAAAACAAGTTTGTAAGTAGCCCAAGTTTGTGCTCGGCCAAGCAAAGTATGGTTGAAGTTTTGTGTCTTCAAGCTAGGCAGTCAAAGTTATGTGGCACAAGTTGGTTTATGCTCGGGTTTGTGTCACAAAGACGAGCAAAGAACAACACGGCAAGCAATCAACAAAGAGTAATCAACAGAGAGTAGTAGCACAGCACAGCTCAGGTGTAGTTCTTGGTTGGTTTATGCTGGTTGTTGCTCAAGCTCACAGCTTCAGGGGCTGGAGCTTGGCTCAGGTAGTGTGGGCTTCTAGTTTGTGCAAGACAGACTTAGAATCATAAAGACACAACCATTATCAGCATATGTCAAGTACCCAGTGCTTTTAATAATACAGGAGCTGAGCTCAAAGGGATGCCAGTCAAGACAGAGCTATCAAGTGCAGCCACGACATGATGGCTTAAGTGCAAAGAACAACACGAGCAACACACAATTTCACCAAAGTAAAACAGCTCGGTGGTTATGCGGGTTGGCTTATATGGCGAGCCTTGAGTGCGGCTCGATCTAGGTTTTGGTGGGTTCGAGTTTGCTGCCGAGTTTAGGTGCTCATATAACACGGGAGCAATACAAATGTGACCTAGGATGGCGGTTCACACAAGTCACGGGGCAGAGCTCGGGGATGCTCGGGTGGGCTCAACGGGGTTAGCACAATGTAAGCATGCATAAGGTCACAGATGGAGCACTCGGCCAATTCAAGCGGATGCATAGGGTTTAATTGTGACAAAGCCGGCGAGTAGCTCCACATTTGCCGCTGCCGAGGGGGCTAGTAGGGTGGTAGATGGCTCACGGTGCTCACGGGGGTTAGCACTTGCAGGTCAAGCATGCATAAATAGCTCACAAGGCTCACAGGGCATGGATGGCTCACAAAGCATAAAGCAAGTCAATACAGCGCGTACACAGAATTGTTATTCAAGCCTTGCAGCTACAGGGGACTGGCAAGGGTTGTTTGGCTCACAGGGGTTGCGGGGTGCAGATGCCTCACACAAGGTCTCAAGCATGCATACAAGGCACAGGGAACAGGTTTGAAAACATAGGGTACAGGGCAAATGGGTTGTCACAGCTTGGCTCATGCTCGATTTATGCTCAATCGACTTGGCTTTCCAAGTTATGACCCAACACTTGCGGCTTGGGGGCTAGCAAGGTGGTTTCACACAGGCTCACACAAGGGTGTTTGCTAGCTTAACATATTCTGTGGAGTGATGGAGTCACTTACCTGAGTTTGCAAGTTGCTCAGAGCTTTGTGACTCAGGCCCTGCGCTTTTTCTTGGCCTCCTAGGCTTTGCTCACAGTGAGAGTAGGACAGCAGCAAGCACCTGCTTGCTCAAGAGAGATGATCAGTTCTCAGTTGTGCAGTGCTCAAGACACAACAAGGTGCACAGATGCACTAACAGAACCACTACACAGATTCACCTAGCTTAATATGCAGGTTTAGCAATAAGTGATTGCAGGTCACAAATTAGCTGGGTGTAGTTGGACTGTCACAGGGGTTTGAAGAGTTACACTAACACTAAGCTACAAGGATGATGCAGAAGCTGAAGCAACGGTTAAAACAAGTTATAAATTACAGGGAAAGCAAACTATATGCAGGGTCATGATATTTATGAAGTTATCGCTACAACTACAAGGCTAAATAGGATCATGGGATAGATTCTTTGAGGGATGCTAACAAGATGCGAGGAGATATTACGGGATGGTTACACTAAATGACATTACTAGGTAAAGATGCGGATGTGCAAATATGATGAACTAACTAAGATGCATTAAAGATGCAAACAATAAGAACACTAACAGACTACACTATGCTGATAAAGGATTAAAAAGCAAATAACTCAAAACAAATATGCACGGAGGGTCAAAGTTCGGTGAAGAAAAAAATTACATACTAAAACAATAATGTAAAGCAAATATGTACAAGGGGATATAAACTCAGTAAAGACAAGCACAAAAATCAGCAGGGCACACCCAAGTCCCTGCAACGGCGCCAAAAACTTGGTAGGCCGAAAAGATGTATAAAATGAAGCCTACGGTGATACCGCAAGTGCACGTGTCGTGATGTAGCCTTTGGCACGTACTGGGTCGAACCACGGAGACTTGTGGTGCCCTTATCCGATCTAAGGCTTGTTACTGTTGAGTTCTAAAAGTGACAAGTAACAAGCAGATTGTAACATATATTTTTTGTGCCGATACAAATTTGTTTTGTAAAATGAACCTAAACTAAGGAATGAAAGATATAAATTAGAGAGCACTAGGGTCTTTAAATCCACCACTAGTCTACACTTTGTGTTCACTTCATTATGCTACTCTTGCCCTTGTATGAGATAAGGGAAGAGTGTCAATGCTACCACTTACCTAAGGTGTTTCTCCGCTGACAGTTAATCTCAACTAAGGTATTTATCCTAAGTATTAACTGTCACTAAAGTACAATTAATCGTAGATAAACATTGATTTCATTAAACTTGAGTTGCGGTGTAAACTACACGGAGGAATCAAACTACGATTGCATCCATGGCGTTGGTATGCCTTTGTGAGAGCAAAGTGTATCACACTGATGTTAATTCTATCTAGAAAACATTCAATCATTCAAGAACAGTTCATGAAGAATAACACGAGAGATAAACTAGGGTTTCATCTCAAACCCTAGCGAGAATTAAACTAAAGCAACAAAATACACAAAATAAACCTAATTGACAAGATCGGCTAATCCAGGCGTGTCTAAAATCATCATCCACTTCTATTTATACATGCAGTTCCCAAAAATTCCCAAACCCTAATTCATTAAAAATTGAAATTAATTGAAAAGTAAATTGAACCCATACTCTCCGAATCGTGTTCCCTTCTTGTCACGTCGTCCACGACTATAGCTTTGCTTGTGATGTTGGTGGAAACCCTAACTTCTAGTTATCTCTAAATTAGCTTCTAGAGTTGGTAGAAGCTAAGAAATAGATAACTCGAGGTAGAGAAGGGTAGCGAGGAAGGTGCCATTGTTGCAGTTGTCGGTTGATGATGATGGAGGCGGTGAGGGCGGCTCTGTCGGGGGTGGAGATGGTGGTGGTGGGTTTTGCGAGAGGTGAGAGCGACGGGAGAGGAGAAGAAAGAGAAAGAAAGAGAAGAGAATGGGGTAGTCGACTAGGGTATAGGGTATGGAGATTTGCCACGAGGGTGGACAGCAAAACTTCGATGAGAAGGCCTCACCGAGCGTAGGATGAATAGGAGCGAAATACGAACGAGGCTGCTAGAGGTAAGCGGTTTTGGAGCGATCTGGTGTTGCACGGAGCAAACAATCTTTGATGTACGTGGAATCAGCGACCGTTGGATGAGGGAGAAAGAAATCTCAACGTCTCGAGAAGAGACGGGCTCGGATCCGGGTCACGGGTGGGTCCAGCTCGGGCCCATGTCTTGTAAATGAGTTGCTACTTGTTGGGTTGCAACATTTGCGCTTGAGCTTTGGCTTTACGCTCCATAGATGCTCGACTCCACTTCTTCGCTCCTTGATTTCTCCGAGCTTTATTTATTACCTAAAAACACAAAATTAATTAATACAAATATTTATTCTTGAAAACAAGGAAAACACGAGAACTGAATAATATATGATTTATAAGCGCAAAAGATGAGTAAAATGCCAATAAAAAGGTGTATAAATATGCACTATTTAGCACTCATCACTATATTTTGCATGATTTTAGGCAGTCTAGGGAAAGCCAAGATAATCTAATGTACGAATTGTCTAGAAGTGACTATGCTGGCAATCATTGGGACCATAATCAACCTACACACATGCATCATTCACCACAATGGGGAGATGAACAATTTTATACTCCCCAACTCCTAGTTTGCAATCAATAATGGAAACACTCATGGAGCAAAATGCTAGGCTTGAAATGAATGCGAGTGCATGACCATCCACATAGCAACATGTCTGAATTTCCCTTCTCTAGTGAACCTCATGCACAACCATACAGGTGAATATCCATATGAGGAATGCATACCCACTAGTGAAGACTCTCCTTCAATAGAACAACTGTTTATGATTCTTCAAAGGAACTCTGATTGAGTTACAAAATAATGTTGAAAATAGTGTTTCTAGACCTACTCATGCAACTAACACTTTGAATATGAACCTAATCTAGAGGTAGATGAGTACACTAAAAATACTACCATTTTGAATGAAGAGATTAATTTTTGCTATGATGATGATGATGAATATGAAGAGCATGTGTATTTTGAAAATGTAGTAGAATCTTTAGGTTCAGAGACATTAAGTGTCTCTTCTGTGAACCCTATGAATGATGCTTCTTCTGATATTCATACATGTGATGTTGATGTGGAACCTGTGCAATTGTCCTGTGGAATTGAGCATGCTTTACCAATTGTTTGTGACCTAGGAATAGTCAATTGTCTGTTGACACGAGATGATTCAATGCATGTGCCCTCGATTCCATGCCTAGGTTCTGACATGATATCTCTCCTGGTTATGTTGTGCATGAGTGTGATGATGATTATGACATGGAGATTGATGAATTGTTCTATGCGGGTGAACATGATTTACCCTCTTCGACTTTAGGAAAGTGTGTGATGGTGCAAATGATTTTATAAATGAACACAACTTAGATGTACCTAACCCTCTCTCCGAGTCACAAATTGAAACTCCTCCACCAAACCTAGGTGTAGTTTGTCACAAAATTGCAAAACCAACTTTTACGAAAATGCCTAATTTAGGCCTAGAACTTTGTGCCTCCCAAGTCCTCTTGGACTATTTTGCATCAAAGTATAACACTTTTAAGGAACCACGGTTGGAATGTGTATATCTGCCTGTTATTAGTAAAACTCATTTTGAGTTAGACCTTTTGCATGATGTACCGTTAAAATTGCAAGATTTTGTGCTCCCAAACACACCGTTCACAAGTTTAGGTTTGGAGGAAAATCCTTCTCATATACGAGTCTTATTTGCACTATCATGTTATATTTGTGTAAGGCTGTTGTTGTTTGTATATATTTTCTATTGGGTTGATCCTCAACTCTTTAGATTGTTAGTATATGGTGAATTTTCATTGTATATAATCCAGTAGGACTTGTTAAATTTTCTTTTCTTTAATCGGTTGAGTCTTCTTGTACATATTTTGTGCTAATCCGATATGATCTCCATTGAGAATGTTGGATTCTAGCCTTGACTAGTGAAGCTCTAACCGTGCTCCCACCGACATCCGGTAATCTCTTCCCTTTTCTCTACTCAACATAGTTCTCTTAGTATGTGATTTGTTTAAATTTTTTCTATCTGTCAACACATTGAGGACAATGTTTGATTTAGGTTTGGGGGTGCATTTGCATATAGAGTTTTTAGTCTTTTAATCTTTTATTTTCCAAAAAAAATAAAAAAAAAAAAAAAAAAAAACTCTTTTTGTAAAAACCTCCAACTTTTAGAGATTTTAGAGTCACTAGCATGCTTCTAGCTATATTTACATAGAGAGTCTGACCGAAATAACAGAATTTGGAAGTACTGGAAAACGCAATCGGGTTCCTTAGTTGATTAGAGCGTTAAAGTTGGATTTAACCATACCGGAGAGCAAATTAGGTGCTGTTAGATATTCGGTAGTAGAATTGTGATCACCCATAGTGGAGACTACCCAATTTACATCAAGTGAGGCACCAACCTTCATTTTTTTGCAACTTTCTAGAAAAGTTGTTAGAGTGTGTGTCACCGTACATCAATTCCGGGTAGGAATGGTGAGCTACCCAACTTCGCACCACTTTCAACACTACTTTTGATCTCTTGAGTGCTATTTTTTGTCAATCATGAGGGTGACGTCCAAAGATGAAAACTCCTTCTAAATATCGATTTACAGTTAGCATCACTCTCTCTCTCAATCAGCAAGACCCATAGAAACACATCATCGTCAACAAACGGAGCAGCATCAGAATATTGAAAGAAAAGTTGAGATAGTCCAAGGTTTATATGCAACAAAACAAAGAAAAAGAAGATGAGAATTAATGAAATTTGTGAAATCAAGACAATACAAGTTTTATCGTTTATTGTTATTTTCAAGAAAAAAAAAAAAAAAAAAAAAATTGTTGTCAAGTTTTTGTAAAGTTCAGTAGTTCGTCATCAACAGTTGAAGACCGAAGATTGAAGACGTTTCTATGGTTTCTTATGAGAGAGTGATATTAATTGCCGATCGGGTGAGAAGGTAAGTGAGTACTCCCACCCTTGCTAATGGTTGATTTCCTTTCTTAGAGATCATCAGGAAAAGATTCTTTTTGTCCACATACATGGAGTCTCAGATTTTATTTCGGAAGGTTATCCTTCTTACCTACAACGTGTGCGGGATTTCTCTCTTTATTCCCGCTGCACACATGAGAGACTAAAAAAGCGATCTTTTTGAGTGCAATTATCATAAAACCCTAATGGTGAGGCGAAGTCGAGGCTTATGATCACAATCGAATCTGAATTCTTTCATATGGTATGGTTACTTCTCGCTCAAAGACTTAAGGATGAGAATGCGTTCTTTGGTAGTTCCAACTTCGTTACTAGCATGCGAAACTCTATGTCCTCATAGCTCCTTGGATGCTTGAGACTCTTTTACACTACGAAGTTGGAGAAGGTTTTGTGGGTACACCACTGTAAACCCTCACGAGACTACAACTCGTCCACTAGGGACACCTAGGGGTTTAAAGGCTTAGTGCATACGCTAAATGCATTCGAGAGACTGCGATGGGGGTATAGTTAGGATTTCTTAATTTTGTTTCACTTGAGGACAAGTAAAATTCAGGTTTGGGGGTATTTGATGAGTGCTAAATATTACATATTTCTACACTTTTTATTGGCATTTTACTCATCTTTGCGCTTAGAAATCGATATTATCCCAGATTCTGTGTTTTCTTTGTTTTCAAGAATAAATATTTGTATTAATTAATTTTGTGTTTTTAGGTAATAAATAAAGCTCGGAGAAACTGAGGAGCCAAGGAGCGAAGAATTGGAGTCGAGCATCCATGGAGCAGAAAGCCAAAGCCCGCGCGCGAAACAATTGCAACCCAACAAGTAAAGCAACTCATCTCAAGACATGGGCTTGAGCTAGACCCGACTCGCGACCCGGATCCGAGCCCGTCCACTCCAAGCCGTCGAGATTTCTATCTTCTACATCCAACGGTCGCTGCCTCCACTCGCATCGAAGTTCGTTGCTCCTGCAACACCAGATCACTCCAAGTCTCCCTCAGCCCGTTCGGATCGTCCCAGCCAAATCCAACGCTCGCTCCTACGTTCTCATCAAACCTTGCTGTGCCTGCCTCACAACGAAGTTCCCTACACCCCCTATACCCTATCGAAAACTCATTTCTTCTTCCTTCTTCTCTTTCTTCTCTTCACCTCTCCACCCGACGGTTGCGAGAGAAGAACCATCTCTTCCTCCCTCTCCCTGACAAAACCATCACCACCACCATCACCACCTCCACTGACACCAGCGCCAACAACCACCCCTATTCCGCCACACCTAAGTCGTGGTTATCTCTAAAATAGCTTCTCATAACCCTAGAAGCTAAGTTAGAGATAAACAAGACTAGGGTTTTCTCATCAATCAATCAAGGGATCTTAGAGACGATCGAGTAGAGCCAACAACCGATGCAGAGAGTATGGGTGAGAGTGTTTTTAATTTAATTTTTATTTTAAAGAGAATTAGGGTTTGATGTTTTGGGATTTTCTTGCATGTATAAATAGAAGTGAGTGGAGGATGTTAGGGTTCATGCCTGGGTTAGCCGTGAGCACCAATTAGGTTTAATTTGTAGTTTAATTGTTATTTTAATTTAGTGTGCTAGGGTTTCATTGAAACCCTAATTCCATGTTGTGTTAAACTCGTTGAACTATTCTTGAGTGCTAAATGTTATCGGACAACTTCAATTTTAACACCTCGGTGCTTTTCTCTCACAATGCATGCCAAGTATGCATTGTAGTTAGGTTATATCTGTGTTGAATGTGTTTCACTCTTACTTCAATTACTATTGCTAATTCTTTTGACTAGTTGTGCTTAATTAGACAACTAGTGCTCTAGGTTAGTGCCTTAGCTTAATATTGAAGTGTCACTAGGTGAAACTCCTTAGATAAGTGGTAGAATTGACAAACTTCACTCATCTGGCTTAGGAACAAGAACTTGACTTAGTTAAACACACAATAGGAGTTAGTGGTGAATTTGAAAACCCTAGCATCCCCATTGTCACTAGTTACATTTTATTTATCATTCCTTGTCACTACAACTTAGCCGTATCGGCACAAAACCCCTGTTGTTACTTTGTCACTCACCTGAAATTCAGTTTAGGAAGCCTTAGATCACACATAGCACTACAAGTCTCTGTGGTTCGACCCGTACTTGCCACGTCTCCGATAGACGCCGTGCACTTGCGGTTATTACTCGTAGGCATTAATATAAACATCTTTCCAGGCCTACCAACAACAGATAACTATTACTCAATCAGCATCAGTCGAACTCAACCTGTGAGCCAACCCACTGTGACGACAAACTCAAGCCAGTTCCTTCTTTGTCATCGCATCTTGGTCTCTTCTCGTCCCCGATCATTGATTCAGACAACCCGAGCTGTTCATCATCTCAAGAGACGCCATGAAATTAATCACCATCATTCCTCAGTCCATAGAAGAGGCAAAAGCAGTGATGTTCCTTGTTGTCTCTTGTCGCAACACTTCATTCTGACTTCACTTTCTCTCGAATCATTCTCCATTCTACCATGGCAAAACCTCATCGACAGACCAACTCCAATGATCACCATTATCCCATATTCCATCGGTGGCTATCTCCTTCATCACTCTGCCAATGACTATAGACGGTATCAGCCACCATTGCTTATGTATCTCGACAAATAACTCAAGCTCCTTACAGCCAAACCCGTTATTACTTCCAAACTCCAAACTCGAGCTAAACTGCCTGCAATCATCCACCAACAAAGATCAGACTCCATTCTGACCTTGCTCGCAATCCATGGCTCGATCCGCAGCTTCAATCTCCCATCAATCACCGGAACCCTTTGAATCGGCCATCATCTCTATTCTTAATCCCGCAATTTCAACTATAATAGCACCGATTTTTGCATCAATTCCTTTTCACATCTTTATCCTGGACAAACCCTAACTTCAATTTCGTTAAAACCCAAAGTTCTTGGTAGCCTTCATCCACATAAAGCGAGACTAGACTTTCTCGGATCTTCTTTCTCAAAACCCCTTCACTTCACTTCCTCAAAATCCTTCTTAATTTCACCATTAACTCTCAGATTCATTCATCACCAGAATTGACCAATTTCCCTTCCAGTTCTTCCATCTTCTCAAGATCCTTGTTCTCTCTGATTTCTGCATCTCCTCGCCGAGTTCTCTCTTCCTTTCTCAGGTCGATAGTGGAGTCGCCATGCTTCTCCCTCTGTCTTGATTTCAACAGGAAATGATTGAGATGTAGGATCAGAATATCGCAACAACAACATACTTGCGATATTGTCATTAGCAACATTGCGAAACGTGTGAGACTAACATTAAAAATGACGTAATTGCACGACACCAAAGAGAAATACTGAGAAAGGTATGAAGAATCCGCGAGAAGGTGACAAGAGCTTGCGAGAATATGAGCTGTATGTGAGCTGTCATCCACTATGTAATATCCTATATAAAGAGAAAGGCAGGAGGATACACTTTAGAAAGGATCACATTTTAGGAGAGAGGATAATTTTGGTAAGAGAGAGAGAGAGAGAGAGAGAGATTATTTCAGAGAGAGATATTTTTAGAGAGAGAAAGACTTTATTTTCTTTATCATCTTCTTCCCCAAAAACTAGATCTAGAGCTCTACAAAATATCCATTAATGGAGATTCTAAATGTAATACTAATGTAATTCCAACAATCATAGTGAAGAACCATGGATGTAGATCACATTGATCGAACCATGTAAAAATCTTGTGTCTCCATTTATAATTTTAGCACTTTTATCTTTATTTTGATTATCAAATAGGTTTAGATTTAGAAAATATTATCATAATATCACAAGGGGTGTGTTGTGGGATTTCCTGCAACTACATTTTTGGCGCTAGAAACAGGGAAATATTTTAGATTTAAGAAATTTTAGAAGTTAGTTGTTGTTAATTGTGACTTTTGAGTTTAAAAACAGAGAACTTGTGGAAGTATACATGTTTTCGGGAAGTAGATGTGTCATACAGATATCTTTGATGAAGAAACATTCAAAAGATCCAACCTAATACATAGACAATTCAAGGAGATAAAGAAAAGGAAATTGAAAGTAAATCAAAGCAAAGTGCTATAAACGACAAAAGCGAATTCGAGAAAATTTTATGGAACGAGACCTTGTAATTAGGAAGGATGGCCGATTGAAGTGCTAATCGGTAGCAATCCGTTTCTCGTTGGTGACCGCTAATGTAAAAACCTAAGTTGTAAGATGTCTTCAAGAGCACAAGGTAGGATTACAAATTTCTCATGGATTTGTAAATTCAATAGCGTGAAGTTCATCACCACCAAGAAATATGGGAATAATTTCAGCAAAACCGGTCAATTCAGCGAAGTGGCGAACCAATTCTATAGTTGCGAATAGCTGATATGAAAATCACCATCAGTTCAGCAAATACTACCTGGCAAGAAGAAGATTAGTTTCAAAGAAACAAACTTGCGAGATAAATACCCGGAGCAGCTTATCTCGCAAAGAAGAATAACAAAGGGAGCTCAAGAGAGAATATCGATGAGCAAAGAGCAAGAGTCTAACAAAGACAAACGTTCACTTCACCGTAACGTCATCAACAAACGACGAACTTATAGCCAGACAAAATTTAGAGATTATTAATACCATCACGGAATGGATGAACCAATTCGAGAAAAGGGAGTATTCTTTTCCTTTCACCTTTGACTTTAAATTTTGTTACATGAAGTTATATCAATCAAGTAGAATCATTAGAAGAATTTGACTAAAGAAATTCATTTTGTGATTGTAAACCAACTTGTAGCCATCAGCGAAGAGAAAGATGCATGACCAAGAGAATCTTGAACACTAACGAGAGAAGGAGATACCAAAAAAACTTGCTTAATCATCATATTCAACGAAGTACCCATGGGCGAATAATCAGTATAGAACTCGGTAGTGCAAAGAAAGACGCACGGGGCATATGATTATGCATAGCTTAGTCATAATATAAGGCGGGGAAAGCAAAGTTAGAGAGGCAACTAAGTACGGGGCTATTCTTTATACTTACGTACTTCAAGAAATTTAAGAAATGGATGAATCTCGCAAAGAAATTTTTGCTAAGAAATTTAAGAAATGGATCTCGCAAAGTAGGAGAAGAGGATCCAAAGAACTAAAGTCAAAAGGAATAGAAATTTAAACCCACTAAGAAATATTCCTCTTTGTTTCAAATCACAAAGCAGTTTACATGCTTTATTTCTCATAAAGTATTGAAGGCAAAATATTGAAGAAATACGAATATTTTTACTCCTCTTTGTTTTTCGCAAAGTTTACGAATATACGTAATTACTAAGAAATGCATCTCGCAACAAGAAATGCATCTTGCAAGCTACTTGACAAGAAATGGATCTCATAAGCTGCTTGACAAGAAGAATGATGAGTGAATGGTGGATAATGGATCAAAGACGATGGAATCGACAACGAGTAATCAAATGGAAGAGAAAGATGATGAAACGGAGCAGCAAACTTATAATCTACGTCAAGATAATATAAATAGCAGCAGCAATGACAACTCTATAGCACCAGCAATGATAAAATGGAGCATCCAAGAAATTATCAACCACAGACTCATTACAGGTGCATAGTCCCAAAGAATCACCAATCATGAGCCGCAAATAAAGATATAAAGAATGGACTCAAGAACACAACGAGGAGACTTAAACCAAACAACGAAATCTACATCAATGAGGAAGGAGATGCCAAACTAATTCTAAAAGGCAAACGAAGAAATATATAAGATTAGGAGACAATAATTTTATAACAATGGTTCAAGAACCGACTAGGAGATATTAACAAGCCGTAAACGTCAACCAGATTGAGCGAAGAGCAAAAGCAACTTGTTTGCTTCCCACGAAGAGTCAGCGATTACCAATTTAGTTCGCAAAGCAAAGGTTTATTAGCATGAAGGGATCAACGGACGGTGCAAAGAAATTAATTATATTTGGTGCTATACATCATGCGAAGGAAGAAAAGATGACAAATGAAAGAACGATTAAAAAAGGAATAAGAAACGTGAATTGTACCTCTCAATCACGCAATGAAAAAGTGGAACAGTTGGTAAGGGGAGTGTCTAGTGAACTAGACAACTTGCGATCGAATCCAAGCACATGCATACTTTTTCGCAAATTTTATATAAAACCAGAGAGAGGATCGTAATAAAAGGGTGGACATTGGGCTTGTTTTCGCAAATAGAATCCAGTACAAATGGTCGATGAGCGAAGAGAGGAAGCTCGGTACCGGGGTTCGAATCTCCCCATTCGCAAATAAAATTTTTATCCTTCGCAGATGATGTTCACTCACTTCAAACAAATGTTAACTTAGCAAAGTCTTTGATTATTTGACAAGAGAAGGTTAGCACAGTTGGTATGGTGCGAGAATATGCAAGAGGCGAGATCAAGGGTTCAAAGCTCATTTCTCACACTTCTTTTTGCTGCGAGATAATTATATTTTGTGCGACGTTTATACATTTCAAAGATGCTAGCTTCGCAAGAAAACCATATACTTCGCAAGAGACAACAAAACGACAAAACCACAAAAGCTTAGTACCACTTTCTTTGAACATTTTACTTCATAAAATAAAAGATTTTTGATTTGATTTAAAAGAAAGCGATACATTCGCACTATTACAAAGATTTTAAAAAAAAAAAAAAAAAAAAAATCGAGATTTCAAAGACTTCAAAATTACAAAGATTTCAAAGATTCAGGAAAAATCTCGTAGATCAATTTATATATTTCTCTTGAATATTTACTTTGCTTCAAATGATATGATATTTAACATGAAGATATGAGAATGAAGGAATGAATGAAAGAAAAGAATGGAAGAATGAATGAAAGAATGGAAGAATGAATGAAAGAATGAAGACATGTGAAATGAAGATATGCGAGAGTTTCGCATTTAAACCGACAAGAGATTATCAAAGATCAGCGAAATTACAAAAGAGCTTATATACAGAAGAATCAACAACATAATAAGAGAATGGCGAACTTACTATGGTGCACACCCTAGTTCGCGAACACAATTTCGCAAGAGGCAAAGTACCTAAAGTGCGTCATAGTAGGGGGTACCTATTACAAAGAATTGACATAAATGAAAGAATGAGTGAATGGGACGAACCTTTATGGCGTACACCCTAGTTCGCGAATAAAATTTCGTAAGAGGCAAATGTAAGACCTAAAGTGCGTCATATAAGGGGTATCTCTTAACATGGCTCGGGGAAAATGTTACACGCTCTGGAACCCGAGTCATGGAGATTTGGGGCCCATGAAAGCCTATCCAGGAGAGATACCTTGGATTTCCAACTATATATATAAGGTTATACACAGTTGGGCCCCGAGGGTCTCTTCCAAGGAGTCGGGTGTATGCTCAAGGCGCCGAGGTACACGGTTGAGCCAAGAGTGCCAGGGCATTTGAAGTGTCTCGGCCATTCTTGGAAAGTCTTGGCACATCTTGCACCTCTACCCGAAGAAAACTCCACTTAGGGTGCGTCTCGTAACCATAAACCATATAGGTATAAGGGATAAGTGGCTGCGAAAACAATCGGTTGTTGTTAAGACCGGATGGGAGGAGCTAGTCTTGTATGGCCGATGTTCCGCCTCCTTGAAGGGGCAACCGGGGAGATGATAAGGGCGGCACCCTCCATTAGGGAGCTGATAAGTGTCTTAAGACGCAAATGTCATGAGGCTTTATTTTCGAAAGAAAATTTAGGCTTTTCATATTTGTGCAATGATCATGCAGAGGCAATAATACTAACGCGAGGGTAAGACGAGATCAATGGGTCTTTACACGAAAGTGTACAGACGTCCTGCGATTTTGTCGCAAGACGGCAATGTCATGGGGCTTTATGTTCGCAAGAATATTTAGGCCTGTCATATTGTCGCAAAAATGAGGGGTGGCAAAATAAGACCTTTAACTAGGAAGGCAAAATAAGACCACACAAGAGGATAAGGCAAGATCAATGGGTCATTACATGAAAATGTAAAGACGTCCTGCGATCTTGTCGCAATGACAAAATTCAGCAGAAACATCTGCGAGATTACGCTTAATCTTCCATTTGCATACAAATAACAGAGGAGCAAGAACTTGCGAGGAACAATAAATACGTGAAGAAGAATGCATATATTAAAGACAAAGCCAGAGAAATGAATAATGGAAGCAATTTAAATCTACATCAATTCTAGAGCGGCAAAATGAGCTAAGTAACACAAACATTAACTATACATTGTAATAGATAAGCATTCTCATCATACAAGCATCATACTCTCATCATGAAAGCATTGCATAAGCATTTCATGGCATAAACATCGCATACACATTTCATAACATAATCATCACATAAGCATTATATTCGCACAAGTATTTTTACAAGATTTGTGAGAATCATTTAATTTCACAAGATTATTAGAACTTGCAAGATTATTCAGAATTCAGCGGGGATGTGATTATTTCACAAGATATGATTATTTCGCTCAATTATTTCACACAATTATAAGCAACATGAAGAGATTATACTATCACATAAGCACAAAGCATGAGGCAAAGGCAAGATGATAATGAAGACACAACTCGCTCATTCAACATTTCTCAAGGATTCTATCCTCATAGATAAAGAACAGGGGAAACTATGGATTACCGAGAAAACATTTTATGTTCTTTATCTTCTCGGCAAGAATCATTTCCAAAGTGGATGTTCACTAGTGAATAGCAAGAATCCTCACCAAAAATGGAATAATAACCCATGAAACAGAGGCAATACTTCTTATTCGCAATCAAGGACAGATACTTCTTATACTTCTTCAAGGATACTTTATACTTCTTATACTTCTTCAAGGATACTTCATACTTCTTATACTTCAAGAGTTGATACTTCTTATTTATTTCACAAAGCTTCGGAACTTCGCAAAAGAATAGAGGCAAGTATGTACTTTTCAAGTCCAGTATTCTTTCGCTCGTTCCTTCATCAACAAAGATCAAAGACTACTACAACAACGGATTTTTTCTTAAAGATCGCTCTTCAAGCAATATTCAAGAAAAAAGAGGCAAGATGTAGGATCAGAATATCGCAACAACAACATACTTGCGATATTGTCATTAGCAACATTGCGAAACCGTCCTTGAGACTAACATTAAAAATGACGTAGAATGAGACGACACCAGCAGTAAATACGAGAAAGGTATGAAGAATCCGCGAGAAGGTGACAAGAGCTTGCGAGAATATGAGCTGTATGTGAGCTGTCATCCACTATGTAGTATCCTATATAAAGAGAAAGGCAGGAGAGAGAAGAGGAGGATACACCTTAGAGAGGATCACATTTTAGGAGGAGGATAATTTTGGTAAGAGAGAGAGAGAGAGATATTATTTCAGAGAGAGATATTTTTAGAGAGAGAAAGACTTTATTTTCTTTATCATCTTCTTCCCCAAAAAACTAGATCTAGAGCTCTACAAAATATCCATTAATGGAGATTCTAAATGTAATACTAATGTAATTCCAACAATCATAGTGAAGAACCATGGATGTAGATCACATTGATCGAACCATGTAAAAAATCTTGTGTCTCCATTTATAATTTTAGCACTTTTATCTTTATTTTGATTATCAAATAGGTTTAGATCTAGAAAATATTATCATAATATCACAAGGGGTGTGTTGTGGGATTTCCTGCAACTACATGAGAAATCAATTTCTCCGAATTTTGGGTTGTTGTAGGAAATGTAAGTGGATAAAGCCACTTTGTTGAAGTAGATAAGGGTGGACACCCAAGGCACCCCATAAGTAGATATTGGCCACCAAGACGCTGACCGTTGCTTCTCTAGACTAAGCTGCAGAGTTGTATCCTATCGCCGGGGCTTGGCTCGGCTCCCAATAGCAATCGCACATGAAATGATGCTTTTGTCCTTCTTGCTCAAAATGAACGCTTTCTTCTTCTTTGAATTCTTCCACCAACAATGGTCGTCTCTTACTTCTCGATTCACTTCTTCTCTTCAATTTCTCTTCATCACTAAAGTCGCTCGTGCTTTTCGAGACAGAGATAAATTTGCATCACTAAAGCCGACATGCTTTTGAGACGAGAGATGAAGAAATAAAAGTAAATAATGAGAAATAATTCGCCTCCAACAACGATTTGCACCTTTTTGCCTTTTAAGTGACGTTTCTTCTTCTTTTGTTCCAAATGACTCCAAAATACCTAAACACTCAAAAGCATACATAAGATACATATTTTCCAAGAAAACATAGCGAAGAAAGCATAAACAATAGATAAATATCAAGGTGTTTTAGACACCTATCAAATTCCCACACTTAAACTTTGCTAGTCCTCGAGCAAATCAAACAAAATAATTTTAAGACATACATACAACTCCGTCTCGTCGAGTCTACTAATTTTTAGCATAAATAACAAGCCTTTGAACCCCTAGGTGTCCCTAGGGGACGAGTTTTAGTCTCGTAAAGGTTTACAAGAGGTGTACCTACAAAACCTTTTACTCCAAATTCCAACTACCTGTGAAGAGTCTATGAATGAACCCAAAATGATTACAAGAGGTACCTTGATGCAAATTAAATTCATATATAAACAAAGCTCTACTCGGAAAGTCGAACAAACCACAATACTGGAATTTAACTAACCACAATCACACATGAATAGAATAAGAAGATGGATATAGAAATAGATGTTTGCGAATGTTGACTAAGTGAACGATGTTTCCCATATCCTGTCTCGAAGGTCACCGCCAAGATGAACCTATGACCTAATAGATTGAGATACCGGGTTCTGAATTCTAATGTCAACTCGGTGGGCATATACGAGGGAACCAACAAATCGACAATCATAATTCTAGATCAATGAACTGGAATATACAAGGGAACCAAGTGATCGATTTTATTGAATAATAGCTTTATTTTTATTTTTTTCTTTTTCACTTTTTTTTTTTCTTTTTTTCGAATTGACATTTAGATCTTTTTTGGATCCAAGCGCATGCTTCTTGTCAGATTACATGATAGTTCCCATGGATCCTGCATTCCACGCTTGTTTAGGCGACGGAGAGGGAGAACACACACACATATTGCTATATCCAAGTGTCAATCTTTTTTTTTTTTTGTTTTTTTTTTGGCAACTCAATCACTCTATTTCATCATAGCAGTAATAACAATTCGATGTTAGTGACCCACCAAATCACTTAGAGAAACAAAAAGTATTGCAAAAATAAAAACATAAGGTGATATGGTGACATTAGAGATATGGTAACAACTATCATATTATTTCTAACACATGAGCTCTATTCGTCCTTTTAGTTAATAGGTTCCTCAACTCCTGCAATCAAGATGGTTCCATCCACTTATATTGGTAGTGTCATCCTAAAGGCACAAGTATCTAGATTTCGGAGTTTATAAAGCAATTTTTTTTTTTTTAATTTTCTATTTTTTTTTTAATTTTTTTTTTCTAACTAAAGGCAACAAACTCTACAAACATATAAATGCTCCCCTACACTTAAACTTTACATTGTCCTCAATGTAAAATTTAGTCATCCTGTAGGACTAGAATATCGCAACACTAATACTTCGCGAGATTAATAAACAACTGCATCGCGAAGGAGTCGCATGGAGGTAAATAAATGACGTAATAGATGGCGACGGTTAGAACATGAGGAAAGTGTGAAGACTTGGCGAGATTTAAGAGTGTCGCGAAGGCAAACAGTTGTACATTCGCGAGCATTCGCGAGACGTTCCGAAAATAAGGGACAAGATAGTTGTCATCCACTATGTAATACCCTATATAAAGGGTCGAGTAAGTCTGTTGTAGGGGAGGTCTTTTTGAATTGTGAAACAAGTCATTAGGAGAGAGAAAGGAAAGAGAGATTGTAATTTCTTTAGCTTTGTTCTACATTTCTTTGTAAATCTTTCAAGAAAACAATCAATAAAACACATCATTGTTCATCTTCAAATGGATTGATAAAACAAATTTGAGTGAGGGGTGTAGTGTGGGAAATCCTGCAACTACATATGCGCTAGAAACAGGGATTGAAGAAGATCAACCTTGTGAATTGGAAGAATTAGGGATAACAAGAAAGAAATCTTGAATAATTTTTAACAAATGGCTAGGAGAAAGAATGCATCAGAACTACCAACGATCGTAAGGAGAAGTGGAAGATTAGTGGGAGAAAGAAGAAATGAAGTAGGTGAACCATCAAGGATGGATGCAAGAAATGGAGAAGAAGATCCAATTCAACCATCAACTCAACTACCAATTCAACCATCAACTCAACCACCAATTCAACCATCAACTCAACCACCAATTCAACCAGCATTAAACAGAGTAATCGATTATGATAGAGTGAGTGTGCATACATGGAGATCAGATTCTACGGAAGAAAGAGAAGAAGTACAACAATTGATGAATAATAGACAGGAAGAGAGAAATCGAGAAGAGATGGGAGAAACAATTCGTGGAAATGAAGAAATTGCGACATTAGAAGCGCTGAGACAAACAATACACGAAGAAAGGCGGTTAGAAGCAGAAGAACGCGCGAATCTAACAAGGCAAAACCACGAGTTGAGGATGGAAAATAGGAGGCTGCAAAACAGAAGGTCAAGAAGTAGTAACAGATCGAGATCAGTATCGAGTAGAGAAAATGGGAGGAGAACATTGCCTGTAGAAAACATTAATGAAGAAAATTTGGAAAGAGAGTTAAATCATGGCGAAGGAGGTCGCGAAGAGAGAGAACTAATAGAAAATCGTTATATTTTGGTAAACAACCACGATGATGGAAATCAAGAAGATAGGCTGACCTCGAGGACGAGAATAACCCAATTAATGAAGAAAATCAGGAGGAAAGAAGAAGAGCATTACATGGGAGAGAAACACAAAGGAAACAAAAGGAAATTGAAGATGATATTGAAAAGCATTACATTGAGCAAGCACGTCTAGCCCGCGAGAGAGAGAGATTGAGAGCAGAAATGGAAAATCGGTAATTGGAAGAAGCGATCCGCAGAATAATCATGATAATCGAGAGAGGAGGCGTGAGCGAAATCGCAACGATGGAGATATTAACGAAAAATACGAAAGAGTACAAAAAAAGTAGACACGAACGAAGAAGGAGAGAAGCAGAATTAAAGAGACCGATCGATTCAAATTCCCGAGGCAAATGAACAAATTCTGCGAGAATTGGCAGAGATGAGAGGAATATTGAACAAAGAGAAGAGAAGGGGGAGAAGACAGTTAGATGAAGCTATCGCGGAGGTGCGAAAAATCCTTTTACATTAGAAGTGCAGTTAGGAGGAATACCCCAAAAATGCAACTTACCAGCGCTAACTAGCATTTTGATGGATCAACTTGTGCAGTACAACACATCAAGGCTTATGTGAGATGTATGTTACAATGGGAAAACCATGACGCAATATTATGCAAATACTTTGCATCAAGTTTAACAGGAGAAGCATTGAAATGGTTTGAGGGTTTACCAAGGAATACGATCACATCATTCAATCATTTACAGGCTATATTCTTGGGGGCGTATATAAGTAACAACTCTTTGACTGGCATTGAAGATGTATTTGGTGAAACAAAGAGTTGGCGAGAGTTTGAGACATTTAACTGTCAGATGGAAGACGATGTGCAGCGAGATGGCCGGCAGGGTAGATGAAAGATACCTCATACTGTCATTCATAAATGCTATGTTCGCAACCAATCTATTATATGTTCAGGTTTTCAGAGTTAAGAATACAATTACAATGACTGAATTACGAGAGCTCCAGGAGGAATATATTGCTTTAGAAGAAAGACAGAACGAGATGGAATCTTACCCAGTGGCGAACACAAATTCTAGTATTGCGAATGGAAGTTTATTACCTCAACTAATACACAGTGGCGAAGCACATCGCAAGGTCAACAGGGAGAAAAGCAGTTGATATAGAACCAAAGTTAGTAGCTATGGGAAGTCGCGATCGGGGAAGAGTTTGAAAGAGAAAGAAATTTCTACAAAGTGGCGGAAACAATAAAATTCAAAGACTTGATCAACCACAAGAAACCTATGGAGGTCAAAGATATAATTCGCAAGAAACTTATGGAGGCCGAGAGCGGAATTATCATAGAGGACAGCGAAGTCACAGAGTAGTATGGGAGGAAATTAAAATGCCGCCATTGAATGCAGTGTGGAAAAAATATGGGAAGCAATACTTTTGATGGAAAACATACCTGCACCATGGAACATGGGAAGTGAACCACCACCTGGAGATAGAAGTCACGAGTTGTTCTTACCACCGCTTTCATGGGCACCTAACAAATGATGCAGTAAACATCAAGAGAATTATCCTAAGAATGATTGATCAAGGAAAGCTAAATCACTTTTTAAAAAGAAGAAGAGAAAGTTCAACATTTTCCACCCCCACCTAGGCAAAGGGAAAAGAAACATTTGTTATAGAAGTTGGGGCAAAGGCTAAAAATTTGTTTTGCAACTCCATTGTCCACTCATACCGCAGTATTGAAGATTTTCATGACAATGTACTTAGTAGAGTTTTCGCGAGAGATGCTGATGATAAAGAAGTGATGAATGTTGTGAAGACATCGCAGCTAAAAGAGTGGCAACTGTAGATTATTTCTTTGTCGGCTGAATAAGTATCCAAAGGAAGAGAAATACATGATAGCCCACTAGTTGTGAAGCTGGAAATTAATCCAAAACCCATTGATGGCGAAGATGATGAAGCGGAAAATTGTTGGGCAATCAATAGAATATTGATTGATAACGCGATTCAGTCAACATTCTTTTCTACCATACTTACAAAACTATGGGAGGAAGAGATGAAGACTTGATTCCTTCAACATACAAAATATATGGCTTCAATGGTACCGCGAACAAGCCCAAAGGAGAAGTGCACATGAGGATACCCTTGCAGGGGTTATCAACCTAGGTATTTGTTTTGTGTAGTTGATGTGGAATCTCCCTACAATGCATTGATTGGAAGACCATGGCTTCATGAAATTCTGGGTGTAGCATCGACACATCCTAGTGGTGTCGGAATTATAAAAGGAGATTGGATAGAGGGGCAAAAATGTTATGAGGTGGATGTAGAGAGCTGCGAAGAGAGAACAGCTAAAAAGAAAGGTTGGAGGAAGAATGTCAAGGATGAAAAGAAAAGAAAGACTAATGGTAGATACCATAGAAAGAAAAGAAGAAGAGATGCTGCGAAGTGAATGCACAAATGCAACTAAATATCATGATGCAAAGGAGACATTGAAATGTTGGACCTGATGCGGAGGCGGAAGGAAGTAGGAATAAAAGGTGTAAAAAATGAATAATTGCGAGAAAAATAACAATTTAGCGATGAAAGCATGATAAGGATAAGAAGCAGAGATGATGGTTGCGGAAGGCATAATAAGACCACACAAATAATGATAAGGCAAGATCAATAGATTTCTTAATCCATGAAGATATCTTGCGATCTTGTCGCGGAGATAGTGTTTAAAGTCAAAAAAAAAAATAAAAAAAAAATGATGATATATATATTTATATCTCGCATATTTATATCTCGCGAGAATGATTATATTTAACTCGCAAAGTTGATTATATCTTATGGACAGAGGCAAGTGTGAAGTTATAATTATAAAGAAGGGTTGTTTGATTAATATATCTGAACAAAGGAAGCAAAAGTTGAAGTTTACATTCAATAATCAAAGATATATGTATACAGATATTACAAGAAATCAAAGAAGAAAGAGAAGTTATTTCTTTGTTGGTTCTTCTTCTTCATCTGATTCTTTGGTTCCATCACTCTCGTCGTCAGATTCTCCTTCTTCATTAGCTTCACTATCGAAACATCTCGAGGCAGGCAAGTTCTCGGGAACTTCTTCAATGAGAAAGGGATATGAATGAAGAGGGATGTTGTGATCCTTACAAACTATTTCCATAGCTTGATTATAAAAACGAACAAACATCATTATTAAAATTTGCCACCGTAGTTTGGAATTCTTGCTTCAATTTAGAATATCTATTCTCAAGAGAGAGATCCTTTTGCGAGATGCTCTTTTCGATTTCAAGCTCTCCAATCCTTGTCTCAAATCTCTTTTGGATTCGAAAACATGAGGAAATGAATTAATGTTAATAATACAAAAGGAAAAATAACAGAAAAGTAAAGAAGTATAACAAACAACCTTCTCTTTCAAAGATCATATCCTTGATTAAGGTAGTTTGCTCGGTGCGAAGACTAACATCAACACCTAAGTTATTTCTAGCATTATCTAAAACCTTCGCAGCCGTGCAAATTCATCATCATTATTTATGACAAAAAGTGAACGAATTTGGTCTTCTCGCTCGCTAAGCATGGTATTCGACGAAGGAGTTCATCTCGCTCAACTTGCACATCAAGGAGAGATTTTGAAATTTTGCTAATGCTGTGCACCTCTGTTAGTAATGCGATCTTTCTCATCTATGAGATCACTAATTTTCTTCCTTAAAGTTTTGGTTTTCTTCTTGGAGTCAACGTACTTTCGTTTAAAAAGATTAGCCAAGCTTAAACTAGATCTATGTTCGATTTTAAGAGATGATGTTTGGATTGAAGATCCTTTAATGAAAGAAGGTTAGCATCATTTGAAGAACAACTTAGAGATTTATTGAGGCGAGCAAGGAGGACATTATCATCCATGGGCTCGGGAAATGAATGGAGAAGAATGGACTCTTCAGAGAGATTATATATGTCTGCGAAAATAGTAAGTTAGGCAAAGAAAAGTAAATGGTAAAATAAAAGAAATCGAGGAATAAAGATTGCTATACCATAAAGGCTGCTGATTTGCGCTTTCAAGAGTAGATACTCTATTCTCGTTGAGAAGTAAGCTCAGCCTTCGGTTGTTTAATTCGTTCATCCTTATCGCGAGACACGCAACCCCAACTTCTAGTTCTCGAATTCTCTTGTTCAATTGCAAATTCTTCTTTTCAAGGTTGTTGCGTCTTCTCTCAAGGTCCGAGGCGAGCAACAAAAGCGGCTCTCCCCAGTGTAAAAGAAAATAGAGAAATAATTAAAGATAAGAGCGGAGTCACAAAGAGGTAAAGAGGTGTGAACATACCAAAGCATTGAGAGCATTTAAAAGGTGGGTGTTATTGTTCGAGAAACTCATGAAAAGACTCGATATCCTCCAACAATGGGGCATCAGATCTTAGCGATAGTTTCACAAGTAGTGAGACAAGTTGCTATCGCCAAAACCTTGCATAGAATCGGTAAAAACATTAGATAAAAAAGCGCCACAGCGAAGTATCCGAATGACTTCCCTTAGCGAAGAGGTGCCAATCTCATTTTCATCTTCCGAATTCTCGCTAGATTGGAAGTTAGAATGTGAAGGAGGTTGGAGTCTCGAGTCTTTTGGAGGATGGGCAGGAAGATTTGTCCTTGCGAGAAATGTCCTTATTCTTGCCTTTAGCTCTCGCGGCTTTGACTTCTCCATCATTAATCTTGCAGTTTCAACTTCTTCAACACCAATCTTCACACACGAATAAAGATAAGAAACAGAGGCAACAATATTGTTTAAAATAACAAAAAGAAAATGTTTCTTACTTCATTCGTGAGTGATCGAAGTATCGCCAGGATATTTGGCTGAGGATTCTCTTTGTATTTCTTTCTCATTCTGGTGATCTAAAATTTTTCTAAAAGGTTAATGAAGGAAAGAAATGGAAGACATAGCGAAGCAAATCTAAAATGAATGATATGTATATACCTCTTTTGTCTTCTCAGGCCACTTAAACTCCCAAGGATGATAATTCGTGAGATTACTGGGAGTGCATTTGAGCTGCGATATAAGGTCCACTCGAAAGAGAAGTACAACCCACCACTTTTCATCTTTGGAGTAGCGAGGATATTATTTTTACCCGAATGCGGTCAATGTCCTGCATAAGCAGTTTGTCGACATCAACGTTATCATTTTTCTTCAATCGAACACCCCAGCGAGATTTATCGTTTCTCATAGTTATGACTGAATAATTTGCAAAGAAATTATCCACAGTATACTTCTCGGCAATTATTGGTAAATTCGCAAATTGAGGATCTTGACCGCTGTCGTAAGCGACACAAATATAATTACACTTTCTTACTACTCAAAATATAAATATAGCAAGGGCAAGAAAGGATCGATCCCACAGAGAGGTCTAGGTTGTCAAATTGTTTTGGTTCCCTATAAATAACGTAGGTAGTTTTGTGATTTTATAAACTAAAATAAAATAAAATAAAACAAAGCAAACAAATCAAATCAAGGATAAGAAGATATTGGTTAAGGATTTCGTTTTTCATTCACTAACATGCTTTTCACAATAACTAGAATTGATATTTAATCTCAACTTTTATCAAAGACCCTAGAATACCTTGATCGCAAGAATATCCATAAATCTCCTCATGTCATCAACAAACACATTAAAAGATGCGAATATGAATTCTACCTAAAGGAACAACCTAACGTGTAAAAGCACTAATCAAGTTTAATTCCCTAGATGCATTAAGTTCTATGAAATCAGGCCAATCAAAGCAATTGAACGTGGAAAGCGCACTAATTCAATTTAACAAAGGTTACGATTCACCTATGATCATAAGAATATATCACTACAAACTATAATCATATTATGCTACTTGTATCCAAGGAATATCACTTTTGCGTATAATAAACCCTAAACTAGCAATAGATGTGATTAGAAGTTCTACCAATTTGCAACTTGACAAAACAATCAATCAATCATAAAACAATATTTTCAGAGAATTGCACACGATAAATATGAGACAAAACTAATATATTGAATCAAAGAATCATGCTTTGTGAAATCCAACTATTCCATAACCAATAATAGAATTAAGTACTCATATTCATGGAGTTCATAACAAGAAGAAAGAGAAGAAACTTCATGGTTCTAAACCCTTGAATAAAAGTAGAAGAGATAATAATAAAACGTGGTCCCCTCAAAAAGATAGAAGTCCTCTCTTTTATACATTCCTCAATTTCCATAAAGGATACTCCTTCCAAAATTAGGTTTTGTCTTCAAGTCCATTAGTTGGAAATTCACCCGGCCCACCATGGAGAGAAACCCGTGTAAAAATTATGTCCCAAAAACGCTCGCCGGAAAACGGGATTATGGCGGAATCCGCAGGAATAGTCGTCGGAAAGTGTCTCGGTGACGGCAAGTCAAAGTCAAACCCCACCGGTCAACGGTCGAACGGTAGGGTCAACGAGTCAACGAGTCAAATAGATCGGTCAAGGTCGTGATTCAACTCGGGTCAAGCGTGACCGAGTCGGCCAGTCAAGTCATTGAGTCGTGGTGCTGTCGAGTGCATTGCGGCCAAGCCATTGCACAGGCCATATCCTGAGCTGCACTATCATTGTGCATCAGTGCTTCCTCCAGCCAAGATGGCTGTGTACAACTCAACTCATTCAATCCTCCCTGTAACTTCAAAACAATATCAGTTCCTCAACCTGCTCTTTCACCATCTCAGTCATGGACTCACAAACTCCATTTCCAGCTTGCCAGCAACCACTTCAGCTCAACACAATCGCCATCTCCCTGTATCCTTTCAACATCACTGTAGCTTCATGCCAACAGCTCACTGAATTTCACTCACAGCTGCATCTCATGTTCAATCTTGGAAACAATCTTGCACCCTGTCACATCCTCTGACTTCATCAGCCACTCCTTTGATTCACTGACCTATGTTTTCTTGTATTTGCATACCGGGCCGACACAGATTACAGCAACTTCATTCCAATCTCAGTTAACAATTCCATACAACACATACTTCTTGCAAGCAACAGCACCATAGCTTCTTCTTAGCCTATATTCCCAGCTCAGTTCCATATTTCCATCTACTCGCAGTGCAACTCTTCCATGATGCACACAGATTGCCCTGATTCGACACAACTAGCCATCGACCACCTTCCCAGCTTTCAACTCCAGCTGCTGCGACTACCGCTCTGCAACTAGTCCAATCTCCAGAGCTCATCACTAACATCTCCATTATCTTGCCATTGCAATTGCATTTCCATTGTCTGATTCATCACATACTCTCTACAGCTCTTGTATCCAACATTATCTGTACCTCAACCCATACGCTCCATTCAAGACATCAACTGGTTCATCATCTTACTCATCTTCATTCAAATCTGCACCCATCTCAGTAATTCGACAAACCAATCCCCAATCTCTACTTGCCTCAGATTCAATCTTTAGTTCCATCTGTAACTCACTTCATTAACCGCACAGAATCCCCTCACTCAGATCATCATTACTAGCCTGTCCATCTTGTACCTACAGATTCACCTCCAATTGCATCTCATAACCCTTTGAATCAAGTATCCCTTTGCACCGTAATTACAACCTCATTCATTTATCACCACACTCGAATGGCTTCCAAATACTTTAATCTCTATGAAACCCTAGATATCAACTTCCCGCCTTCTCCGGATTCTTCAAACATAATCAAATCCCACAACTTCTCAACGATCTATGGTAAGCACAAGCAGATTCATGGCATAAAACACGTAAAACCCATCACCAATTTCTTCTTATCTGCTATTTTGAAATCCTACAGATCCCCTTTTAATCTTGTTCTTCATATCAACACCACCAGAATCAAACCCCTTCAACAGCAACTCACCCTCTTCTCGACTGATTCTCCAATTCAAACTGAAACCAACTCTCCTGGAAATTAATCAATTCCACTCAAATCCTTTAATTTCATTTGTAGCTCAAGAAGAAGAATTGAAGGAAATGTCGTCTGAACTCTGAAACAGAATTCAACCCAACTAGGTCTCATAGTATGGGTGGCTATTAACACCCACGGGCGGTTTTAGAAATTCTTATTAGACTCCAAAAAGGTTGCCTTATCCTTGGTGGGATCCGGATATCACATGCCCGTGAAATGACACTCTTGCCTTTTGCTTATGAGTCCTTGTTTTGCCCATAACTTCTTCATACGAACTCAGAATGACTCAGTTCTTTCGCCATTGGCTTCATCTTCTCGTCCTCTACAAAATGATGACTAGAAATCTTGCATTTGAACGAGTTCCAATCGGTCTTTTTGCTCCAAATGACTCCATTGCACCTAATAAACTCAAAAGCACACATAAGATACATAATTTCCAAGAAAACTCGCAAAGAAAGCATAAATACTAGATATTAAATACGGTGTATTCTACACCTATCAAATTCCCCCACACTTAGACTTTGCTAGTCCTCGAGCAAATCAAACAAAACAATAAGATACAACAACTCCGTGACGTCGAGGCTACGGTCACTTTTAGCATAAATAACAAGCCTTTAAACCCCTAGGTGTCCCTAGTGGACGAGTTATAGTCTCGTGAAGGTTTACTAGAGATATACCTACAAAACCTATATTTCAAACTCCGTCTATTTGTGACAAATCAATGAACGAATCCAAATTGACTACAGGAGGAGATACCTTGCAAATTCAATTCAATTATTAGTAAATAACTCTAATTAGATAGTCGAACAAGCCACAATACGGAAACTAACAAACCACAATCACAATGAAAAGATTAAGAAGATGGATATAGATGTAGATGTTGGCGAATATTCTCAAGTGTTCGATGTTTCCCATATCCGTCGAAGGTCCTTTGCTAAGATGAACCTAATCCTATTGGATTGAGCTACTTAGTGCTGAATGCTACATCAAATCAATTGGCATATACAAGGGAACCAAGAGTGACTTTATTCAACACAATAAATTTTTTTTTTTTTTTTTTTTTTTTTTATGATTGGATCAAACTGGATCCAATTTTTTTAGACGGCATGATTAGATCTTTTGGATCCAAGCGCATGCTTCTTGTCAGCAAGTACATGATAGTTGCCTTGGATCCTGCATTCCACGCTTGTTTAGGCGACGGAGACAGGGACTACGTTTCACACATTGCTATTCCCAAGTGTCTTTTTATTAGTTTTGGTCTAATTGGTCGGTTTTTTTTTTTTTTTTTTTTTTCATTTTTTTTTTTTTTTTTTTTTTTTTTTTTCTGTTTCTAGTAACTCAACCACTCTATTTCATCCTAGCAGTAATAACACGTCGATTTTTAGTGACCCACCAAAGCACTTAGAGAACAATAGATAAATATGGAAAAATAAAAATAGAATGCGATATGGTGATATTCCGAGATATGGTAACAACTATCATGTTAATTTGTGATTTCTGAGCTATATTCGTCCCTTTTAATTAATTGGTTCCTCAACTCCTGCATTCAAAATGGTTCCATCCACTAATGGCGTCAAAAACAAACTATACAAACATATAAATGCTCCCCCACACTTAAACTTCACATTGTCCTCAATGTGTAAAACCGAAAGTTCTGAGTTCTGACGTAACAGCAGATAAAACGCAAAAACTGTGCAAATTGGTAAGGAATTTGGAAAAACTCCATTTCACAAAAGTTGTTCACCTACGTGTTTTCTACACAGTGTCAAAATTTCACAGTGTTTTGATAAACGGTCTGACAGTTATGGTCTCTGGACTGAACTACGCGCAGTCTGAAATTTTCTGACGAAAAAGGTATTCGTCATAATTCTCTTCTAAAATAGATTACGGACTCAATGAAATTAACCATAGGGATGCAAATATGATATGAAAACAGTAAAAAATAAATAAACGAAACAAAAATAAAAAGCAAAAGGATAAGAGATACAAAACCGGTGGGTTGCCTCCCACTAAGCGCTTGTTTTAAAGTCGTCGGCCCGACTATATCCTTGCAAGATTCATTCCCCATATACCAACAATCTGAAAAGTTGGGGATCCGTCCATAGAACCTGTTTTGCAAACACTAGCTTCACACAAATATTAGTAACATAAAGCAAAAGTGAAGCTATGAACCGATAAAAGCTTCCCCCACACTTATTCTTGTCCACACTTGGAAGTGTATAAAGAATATAGGAGTCGGGTACTTCCACGGTTTCTGGTTCCATAACCTGCATAGTATGAGAATCAAGTGTCTCTAATGGCGGAAAACGAGAAACAAAGTCAGTCAACAATATTCTCGAAGCACATACATTCAAACCAATAAGAGGTAAAGGAGAAGAAATAATAGGCAAAGGGTTAGATAAACCTTTCACAATCTCTTGTATTACGGAATCCTCTTCATCCTTGAAAAACTCAAGTGAATTATTCACCTCTTGTATATCATGGTCCTCTATCAAACCTTGCAACCATTCTTCGTCCGTTTCTGCCATAACCAAAGTCTCGACATAAACATCATCATTACAATCATGCACAAGTTCAATTGGGTCTTCCACAATATTGGTCATAACCGTCTCATTCTCAACATATTCCTCTTTGTTGTAAGGCACATACTCTTTTGCGGATCCAAATTTTATTATAAGAAACTTTTTTAGAACACTCGAAAATGCATCATCCTCAAGCTCCACCCTTTGAATAGGCTCTTGATCATTATTAAGATCAATGCTTGAGTAATCTACACAAGTGTCATCATATTCCTCTTCATCTTCATCTTGATCCCAAAAAGACTCCTCGGAGATGTCACCATGAGTTGGTTCAAGCAATGTATCATAATCACCGTCACTATCATAGTCAACATAAGATTGTTCCTCGCTGAATTTAGTGTTGTTAATCTCTAACTCATCCTTTTGAATAGGTGAATGATCATTATTACGATCAAGAGTTGAGTTAACTACACAATTATCCACGAAAGTGCCCAAGGATTGGCCTTTTTCAACATTAGCATCAATCAAATATTCATCACAAACCATATGCACATTAGAATTATCCATATCTTCCTTGTATTGATCAATGTCTCTTCGCAAGATAGTCATACTTTCACGAAGTTCTTGGAGTTGCTCGTTTGTAGTCTCTTTTGCTTTTTGAAATTCCTCTTGTAAAAAGGTGGAAACTTTATCTATAAAATTAGAGACTTTTTGTTCACAAGCATAAGAATCCTCCCATCCTTGTTGTTGGTCACACACATACTCACCATAAGGTTGTTGAGGAAAACCACAAGGTTCCATGGAATATTGGTCATAACCAATGAATTGGTTTTGATTATACCCATGGAATTGGTAGTTATCATATTGTTGAGGTTGAAACCCGTATTGATCCACGTAATATGCTCCTTCCATAGAAATAAGCACCTGAAATAATTCCCAAACCAAGGTTAAAACCCAGAAAATAAGAAAAAATAAAAATAAAAATAAGAAATAATTCCCCGGCAACGGCGCCAAAATTTGACCGCTGTCGTAAGCGACACAAATATAATTACACTTTCTTACTACTCAAAATATAAATATAGCAAGGGCAAGAAAGGATCGATCCCACAGAGAGGTCTAGGTTGTCAAATTGTTTCGGTTCCCTATAAATAACGCCGGTAGTTTTGTGATTTTATAAACTAAAATAAAATAAAATAAAACAAAGCAAACAAATCAAATCAAGGATAAGAAGATATTGGTTAAGGATTTCGTTTTCATTCACTAACATGCTTTTCACAATAACTAGAATTGATATTTAATCTCAACTTTTATCAAAGACCCTAGAATACCTTGATCGCAAGAATATCCCGCAAATCTCCTCATGTCATCAACAAACACATTAAAAGATGCGAATATGAATTCTACCTAAAGGAACAACCTAACGTGTAAAAGCACTAATCAAGTTTAATTCCCTAGATGCATTAAGTTCTATGAAATCAGGCCAATCAAAGCAATTGAACGTGGAAAGCGCACTAATTCAATTTAACAAAGGTTACGATTCACCTATGATCATAAGAATATATCACTACAAACTATAATCATATTATGCTACTTGTATCCAAGGAATATCACTTTTGCGTATAATAAACCCTAAACTAGCAATAGATGTGATTAGAAGTTCTACCAATTTGCAACTTGACAAAACAATCAATCAATCATAAAACAATATTTTCAGAGAATTGCACACGATAAATATGAGACAAAACTAATATATTGAATCAAAGAATCATGCTTTGTGAAATCCAACTATTCCATAACCAATAATAGAATTAAGTACTCATATTCATGGAGTTCATAACAAGAAGAAAGAGAAGAAACTTCATGGTTCTAAACCCTTGAATAAAAGTAGAAGAGATAATAATAAAACGTGGTCCCCTCAAAAAGATAGAAGTCCTCTCTTTTATACATTCCTCAATTTCCATAAAGGATACTCCTTCCAAAATTAGGTTTTGTCTTCAAGTCCATTAGTTGGAAATTCACTAGGCCCACCATGGAGAGAAACCCGTGTAAAAATTATGTCCCAAAAACGCTCGCTGAAAACTGGGATTATGGCCGGAATCGCGGAATAGTCGTCGGAGAAAGTGTCTCAGGTGACCGGCAAAGTCAAACCGGCCACATGGTCAACGGCCAACGGCCGGGTCACCGAGTCAACGAGTCAAATAGATCGGTCAAGGTCGTGATTCAACTCGGGTCAAGCGGACCGAGTCACCAGTCAAGTCATTGAGTCGTGGTCTGTCAGTGGTCCTTTCGGCCAAGCCATTGCACAGCCATATCCCGAGCCGCACTATCATTGTGCATCAAGTGCTTCCTCCAGCCAAGATGGCTGTGTACAACTCAACTCATTCAATCCTCCCTGTAACTTCAAAACAATATCAGTTCCTCAACCTGCTCTTTCACCATCTCAGTCATGGACTCACAAACTCCATTTCCGACTTGCCAAAGAACCACTTGACTCAACACAATCGCCATCTCCTCAGATCCTTTCAACATCATCAGAGCTTCATGCCAACAGCTCACTGAATTTCACTCACAGCTGCATCTCATGTTCAATCTTGGAAACAATCTTGCACCCTGTCACATCCTACAGCTTCATCAGGCCACCTGCACCAGTTCACAGCCTATGTTTTCTTGTGTTGCACAGCTGCTGACACAGATTACAGCAACTTCATTCCAATCTCAGTTAACAATTCCATACAGCACATACTTCTTGCAAGCAACAGCACCATAGCTTCTTCTTAGCCTATATTCCCAGCTCAGTTCCATATTTCCATCTACTCGCAGTGCAACTCTTCCATGATGCACACAGATTGCCCTGATTCGACACAACTAGCCATCGACCACCTTCCCAGCTTTCAACTCCAGCTGCTGCGACTACCTCTCTGCAACTAGTCCAATCTCCAGAGCTCATCACTAACATCTCCATTATCTTGCCAGCTGCAATTGCATTTCCATTGTCACAGTTCATCACATACTCTCTACAGCTCTTGTATCCAACATTATCTGTACCTCAACCCATACGCTCCATTCAAGACATCAACTGGTTCATCATCTTACTCATCTTCATTCAAATCTGCACCCATCTCAGTAATTCGACAAACCAATCCCCAATCTCTACTTGCCTCAGATTCAATCTTTAGTTCCATCTGTAACTCACTTCATTAACCGCACAGAATCCCCTCACTCAGATCATCATTACTAGCCTGTCCATCTTGTACCTACAGATTCACCTCCAATTGCATCTCATAACCCTTTGAATCAGTATCCCTTTTGCACTGTAATTACAACCTCATTCATTTATCACCACACTCTGAATCAGCTTCCAAATACTTTAATCTCTATGAAACCCTAGATATCAACTTCCCCCGCCTTCTCCATTCTACAAACATAATCAAATCCCACAACTTCTCAACGATCTATGGTAAGCACAACCAGATTCATGGCATAAAACACAGAAACCCATCACCAATTTCTTCTTATCTGCTATTTTGAAATCCTACAGATCCCCTTTTAATCTTGTTCTTCATATCAACACCACCAGAATCAAACCCCCTTCAACAGCAACTCACCCTCTTCTCGACTGATTCTCCAATTCAAACTGAAACCAACTCTCCTGGAAATTAATCAATTCCACTCAAATCCTTTAATTTCATTTGTAGCTCAAGAAGAAGAATTGAAGGAAATGTCGTCTGAACTCTGAAACAGAATTCAACCCAACTAGGTCTCATAGTATGGGTGGCTATTAACACCCACGGGCGGTTTTAGAAATTCTTATTAGACTCCAAAAGGTTGCCCCTTATCCTTGACTGGGATCCGGATATCACATGCCTGTGAAATGACACTCTTGCCTTTTGCTTATGAGTCCTTGTTTTGCCCATAACTTCTTCATACGAACTCAGAATGACTCCGTTCTTTCGCCATTGGCTTCATCTTCTCGTCCTCTACAAAATGATGACTAGAAATCTTGCATTTGAACGAGTTCCAATCGGTCTTTTTGCTCCAAATGACTCCATTGCACCTAATAAACTCAAAAGCACACATAAGATACATAATTTCCAAGAAAACTCGCAAAGAAAGCATAAATACTAGATATTAAATACGGTGTATTCTACACCTATCAGATCTCTAACATTGTCAGGATATAAAGATCCTTTACCGGCACCACGAGAGGCGAATTCAAGCATCAGGCGAATACAATCGCCGTTCAATTGATAAATAGCCCGCGAGAATTTCTCGTGAGCAAGAATCTCATAAAATAATGGCATTTCGGGATTATATAAAGGAATGGGGAGCCCCTGAGGAGTTGACCTAGCGAGACTATAATTTCGATCATCACATTGATGATCGAAAACAATTCTTGAAAGCATAGATGAGGATTCTTGATGTGGAATGGTAGATAAAGTGAAACCCTTTTCCCTGTAATTTCTTTTGAACATCGGTAAAATGAGGAGCGTATGTACGACCAAGTGAAGCCATTATCGGAGTATAGGAATGAAGGGAGAAGTGAAGAATTGAAAAGGAAGCGAAGAGCGAAGCGCAAATTGCGGAAGGAGAAAGGTGAAGAAAAGTTGCAGAGGGAAAATAAAAAGAGAAGAAGAGAAAGAGGAGAAAGCTATATATAGAGAAGAGAGTTCTCGAGAAAACAAATGCATTTAATGTGAGAAGGGACGTGAATGGTTAAGAATAATCGGTTGAAAGAGACGTGTCAAGAAAAGAGTGGAAGAAGAAACACTGTAATAAATTCCGTACATAAACAAAACGAGTGAAAATGAACAATCGCAAGGTAAAGATAAGCGATTTGCGGCACTTTAAAATATTGGTTCTCATGACATTCTCTTCTTGCAGAGAAGACATGAGAAGAGGCAAGATGTAGGACCGTAATATCGCAACACTAATACTTCGCGAGATTAATAAACAACCGCATCGCGAAGGAGTCGCATGGAGGTAAATAAATGACGTAATAGATGACGACGGTTAGAACATGAGGAAAGTGTGAAGACTTGGCGAGATTTAAGAGTGTCGCGAAGGCAAACGGTTGTACATTCGCGAGCATTCGCGAGACGTTTCGAAAATAAGGGACAAAAGTATGCATTTTGTCATCCACTATGTAATACCCTATATAAAGGGTCGAGTAAGTCTACGTTGTAGGGGAGGTCTTTTTGAATTGTGAAACAAGTCATTAGGAGAGAGAAAGGAAAGAGAGATTGTAATTTCTTTAGCTTTGTTCTACATTTCTTTGTAAATCTTTCAAGAAAACAATCAATAAAACACATCATTGTTCATCTTCAAATGGATTGATAAAACAAATTTGAGTGAGGGGTGTAGTGTGGGAAATCCTGCAACTACACATCCAAAGTAAAGTTCAAGGTGGGAAATTCCGCAAATGATACGCAAAACAAGAAAATAAAGATAAAATGCTTAAAAATAAAAAGATAAAGATAAAGATACAAAACCGGTGGGTTGCCTCCCACTTAGCGCTTGGTTTAAAGTCGTCAGCCTGACTTTCAGCTCCAATTACTCCTTCAGAGGGAGTGGATTACTCAATGTGACCATATCCTGATTCTCCGTCACAAATTGCTCATAGTATGGTTTCAAACGATGGCCGTTGACCTTGGAAACCAGCCATGTTTTGGGACTACTAATTTCAACTGCACCATGCGCAAACACATTAGTAACAACAAATGGTCCAATCCATCCGGACCTAAGTTTACTTTAGGAAACAATTTAAGACGAGAATGGAATAAAAGAACTTTTCGCCTACTTCAAAACTCTTTCGGGAAATCATTTTATCATGGAAAGCCTTGGTTTTTTATTTGTAAATGCGTGAACTTTCATATGCATCATTACGTATCTCTTCTAACTCATTGAGTTGAAGTTTCCTATGTTCACCAACTGCATCTAATTCCATATTACATACCTTGATAGCCCAATAAGCTTTGTGTTCAACTTCGACGGGGGAAGATGGCAAGGTTTACCATAGACAAGCCTAAAAGAAGACATACCGATGGGTGTCTTGTAAGTCTGTCCTATACGCCCACAAAGCGTCATTGAGTCTATAACTCCAATCCTTCCTTGTGACGTTCACCGTCTTCTCTAAGATGGACTTAATCTCCCGGTTGGAAATTTCAGCTTGACCACTCGTTTGTGGATGGTACGGTGTGCCAACTTTATGAGAAATATTATACTTCTTTAGAAGAGCGTGAAAGGATCTCTTGAAGTGCGAACCTCCATCACTAATCACCACTCGAGGTGTGCCAAATCTAGAAAAGATATGTTCCTTCAAAAACTCACAGGACAACTTGAGAATCATTAGTAGGGGTGGCCTTAGCTTCCACCCACTTAGAAACATAATCTACAAGCAACAAGTATATAAAATTTCCCATTGGAATTCACAAACGGCCCCATAAAATCGATACCCCAAACATCAAAAATCTCAAAAGCGAGAATTGGTGTTTGCGGCATTTGGTTTCTAGCACCTAGATTGCATGTCCTTTGACACCTATCACAAGCCTTACAAAATAGATATGCATCCTTAAACAATGTAGGCCAATAAAAACCACTTTCGAGAACCTTGAGGGCTGTCCTCTTGGCTCCGAAATGGCCACCACAAGCATATGAGTGACAAAAATTCAGAATTAGTTGGAACTCGGATTCGAGTACGCACCTGTGGATCATTTGATCGGAGCAATGCTTCCACAAATAAGGTTCATCCCATATATATTGCTTAGCAATCTTCTTGAGCTTGTGTTTCTGAAACGTAGACATGGAACTAGGTACTTGTCCTGTCACCATGAAGTTTACAATATCAGCGTACCATGGAGTTATGCCAACAACCACAAAGAGTTGTTCATAGGGAAGCTATCATGCAAAGGAATCGTTTTCTTCGGTCACAACCAATCCGCTTAAATGATCCGCTACAAAAAAGTATTCTCACCGCCCTTCTTGTCCTTGATTTGCAAGTTGAACTCTTGAAGAAGAAGAATCAACCTTATGAGCCTTGGCTTAGCATCCTTCTTTGTGAGCAAGTATCGAAGTGCAGCATGGTCAGAGAAAACCACCACCTTTGTACCCACCAAGTAAGATCTAAACTTCTCTAGTGCAAATACTATGGCCAAAAGCTCCTTTTCAGTAGTGGAGTAGTTGATTTGTGCACCGTTGAGAGTTCTAGAAGCATAATAAATGGCATATGGAACTTTACCATCTCGCTGTCCCAACACGGCTCCAACGGCATAATCACTTGCATCGCACATCAACTCAAATGGCTTGCTCTAGTCCGGTGGTTTGATGATTGGTGCGGTAGTCAACAACTCTTTCAAGGTGTCAAAAGCTTCCTTGCATTCCTTATCACAATCAAAGGCCATATCTTTCTGCAAAAGTATACACAGGGGCATTGCAATCTTGGAGAAATCCTTGATGAATCTCCTATAAAAACCTGCATGACCAAGAAAAGAGCGAACCTCCCTCACAGTTGTGGGGTATTGTAAGTTTCGAATCAAATCTATCTTATCCTTGTCCACTTATAACCCCTTAGAGGATATAACATGGCCTAGTACAATCCCATGATTCACCATAAAGTGACAATTTTCCCAATTAAGCACAATATTAGTTTCTACGCATCTTTTAATAATAAGTGCAAGGTTATCTAAGCACTTGTCAAAATAATCACCATACACGCTAAAATCATCCATAAACACTTCTATGATGCTTTCCACATAATCTGAAAATATACTTACCATACAACATTGAAAAGTGGCTGGAGCATTGCACAAGCCAAATGGCATACGTTTATACGCAAAAGTGCCAAAAGGATAAGTAAACGTCGTCTTTTCTTGATCTTAGGAGCTATTACAACTGTTATAACCTGAAAAACCGTCAAGAAAGCAATAATGAGAGTGTCCAGCCAATCTTTCAAGCATTTGATCAATGAATGGTAATGGAAAATGGTCCTTTCGGTTGGAAGAGTTGAGCTTTCGATAGTCAATGCAAGTCATTATCTTCGTTTTTCACCACCGTGATTCCGGACTTCTTTGGAACGACTTGAACCGGGCTCACCCATTTGCTATCGGATATGGGATAGATAACCCCGACGTCCAACAACCGGGATTTCTTTCTTGACTACTTCCATCATTGGAGGGTTCAAGCGACGTTGAGCTTCTCTTGTTGGTTTTGCCCCCTCCTCAAGAAGTATTCGGTGCATACATGTGGAAGGACTGATTCCTTTGATATCGGCAATGGTCCACCCAATGGCAGACTTGTACTCTCTTAACACTCGAACAAGTTTCTCCTCTTGCACCTTGGTAAGGTTTTTGGCAATGATCACCGACAACTCTTCCTTATCACCTAAATATATGTACTTGAGGTGATCCGGAAGAGGTTTCAACTCAAGAATAGGTGCTTGCACAATAGATGGTAAAAGTTTCTCATTAGTAAGCGGCAAAGAAACATAAGACGCATTATACTTTTGTGGAACTTCTTTTAATGAGTTAAGAGCTAAAACAGCCTCTTTAAGCTCATCACAAATAGACAATTCACTTTCAAGGTCTTTGTATTTTCCATAACCTAAACCTTCCACTATGGTGTTTTCTAAAGCGTCTTCACCATTCAATTCAAAAATCTGTTGAGCTAGAGAATCAATAATATCAATTGAAAAACAGAAATGCACATCACTAGGATATCTCATGGCCTCAAAGATATTGAAACTTATGACTTCGTCATCAAATTCCATAGTTAAGGTGCCTTTAAAAACATCTATCTTTGTTCTTGCGGTTCTCATGAATGGTATACCCAACAACAAGGGAGTATACGATGGTGAATCTTCATCCATCATGTCAAGAACATAAAAATCCGCCGGAAATATGAGTTGATTAACCTGTACCAAAACATCTTCAATAACCCCTTTCGGGTAAGTATTAGATCTATCAGCAAGTTGTATAACAATACCGGTATTCTTAAGAGGACCAAGTGTAGGATTCAAATATCGCACAACATATTCTCTTAGCGTGCGAGATTCAATTATTTTCTTAACTCGCGAGAGTGTCTCGAGAGAAGGTAGCAAGACTCGCGAGAGTGTCTCGAGAGAAGGTAGCAAGACTCACGAGAGTGTCTCGAGAGAAGGTAGCAAGTCTCGAGAGAGAGTGTCTCGAGAGAAGGTAGCAAGACTCGAGAGAATGTCTCGAGAGAAGGTAGCAAGAGCCCGCGAAATCATTAAAGGGCTCGCGAGAATATGAGTGTATGTGTTTGTCATCCATTATGTAAACACCTATATAAAGAGGAGAGCAGGAGAGAGAAAGGAGAGGAATAATTTTGGAGGAGGACAGTCTTAGGAGGAGAGAGATATTTTTAGAGAGAGATTTATTTTCTTTATCATCTTCTTCCCCAAATAATTAGATCTAGAGCTCTAGAAAATATCCATTAATGGAGATTCTCAATGTAATTCAAATGTAACCTCAACAATCATAGTGAAGAATCGTGGATGTAGATCACATTGATCGAACCACGTAAAAATCTTATGTGTCTATTTAAATTTCTAGCACTTATATTTAAAATTTAGGTGATTAATATGATTTAGATCTACAAAATATAGTGAGGGGTGTAGTGTGGGATTTCCCGCTACTACATATGCGCTAGAAACAGGGAGAGAATAATGGATTTTATCCTTCCTGTAACTTGTTGGTTCAAGAAATTTCCATGAAGATTAGCTATTGTTCATATTTTTCTAGATCTACAAAGTTTAGGTTTAAAAATGGAAGTTTTATGGAAGAAATCACACTTTCAGGGAGAAAATACCGTCAACAATTCAAGGACATGAAAAGAGGAAGAGAAAAAAAAAAGGGGTTTGATGTGATAAAATTCAAGGAAGAAAGCTAATTTTTTAATGGAAGATTTCATATTCAGGAGAAAAAGAAAAGAGGAAAATTGTTGAAGGAAATAAAGGAAGAATGAAGAAAAGGATAAGAACAAAACATTTGTGAATTTTATCACAAATAGGAGCTCGCACGAGATGGTTTGAGTTGGAGCGAAGAGGCTTGATGTCGCAAGATCAAATCTCGCCACGGTCATATTTTTCAAATATTTTTGAACTTTCAAGAGGGGAAAAAATGGAATAAAGCTATAGCATTGTGTGTTTCCTTCGCAAGCAGCAAGAAGCCCAGATGGTCATTCGCGAAGAGAATAAGCTTGGGGTTGCGAGTTCGAATCCCACCTTTTACATATTTTTGAACTTCCGAGAGCGAAGAAGTGAATAAAGTTATAGTATTGTGTGTTTCTTTAACAAACAGCAGATAGCACAATTGGTCACTCGGCGAAGAGTATAAACATAAGGTCACGAGTTCGAGTCTTACCCTTCGCGAAGAATTTTTGTCATCTTTTTCCTTGAGTATCAAAGGGTGAATATAAGTCATGTATTAGCATTCTGCGATCCTTTCGCACAGGAGGAGTAGCACAATTGGTCACGAGCGAACAAGAGGAGCTTAAGGTCGCGGGTTCGAATCTCCCACCTCGCAAAGAAGGGAAAAAATGGATAATTTCGCAAGGTTGTTTCATTCTTTCGCAAACAAGAGGCAGCACAGTTGGTCACCTGCGAGGTTAATGAGTTCATGGTCGCGATTTCAAGTCCCATTGAACGTCCATATTTTGCATGAATTTTTCGCAACAGTATCTCGCAAGAAGAAAGTAGGTGGTTATTTCGCAGAAACACTTCGCAGAGGCAGGGCTAGCACAGTTGGTCAAGAGGCATGAATGCAAGCAGGAGGTCGCAGGATCAATTCTTGCTCTCGCACATTTATTTTTGTTATGCGAAACTTCGCACAGACATTGCTTATCTCGCAAAGAAGAAAGTTGATGATTATCTCGCAAATTAATTTCGCAAGAGAGGGTTAGAACAATTGGTATGGTGCGAGAATATGCAAGAGGCAGGTCAAGGGTTCAAGTCTCACTTCTCACATTTCTTTTCCGCGCGAGATTGACAACAACAAACCACAAAAGCTAAGTACCACTTTCCTTAAACATTTTACTTACAAAAAATAAAAGATTTTTGATTTGATTTACAAAACGCGATACAATCACAGAATTACAAAGATTTCACGATTACAATAATTCGAGAACAATATCTCGCACAGATCAATTTATATATTTCCCTTAAATATTTGATTTGTTTCAAATGAGAATGATATCCAACATGGAGAGTAGTAGCAGGCAAACCTTTATGGCGTACACCCTAGTTCGCGAATTTACCTTATGATTTCGCAAGAGGCAATGTACCTAAAGTGCGTCATATAAGGGGGTACCTATTAGGATCATTTCCATGAAGGATGTTTTATCGGATGAAATGAAATGAGTTATACAAAGGAAATCAAAACAAAGAAAAAATGATTTGAACTTGAAATTAAATAAATATCTTTGATAAAAGAAATGTTGAATACTAATCTAAATTTTTATTTGCATTACAAAGATAGCATGAGGCAAAGAACATGGAGCGGGAGTTTCGCATGATGGATTCACAATACTTCTTATATTTAGAGGATTAAGTACTTCTTATACTTCTCAAAGGATACTTCATACTTCTTATATATTTCGAGGATTGAGTACTTCTTATACTTCTTCAAGGATACTTCATACTTCGCATACTTCAAGAGATGATACTTCATATTCACTTCTCAAAGCTTCGGAACTTCGCAAAAGAATAGAGGCAAGTACGTACTTTTCAAGTCCAGTATTCTTTCGCTCATTCCTTCATCAACAAAGATCAAAGACTACTACAACAACGTATTTTTTCTTAAAGATCGCTCTTCAAGCAATATTCAAGAAAAAAGAGGCAAGATGTAGGATTCAAATATCGCACAACATATTCTCTTAGCGTGCGAGATTCAATTATTTTCTTAACTCGCGAGAGTGTCTCGAGAGAAGGTAGCAAGACTCGCGAGAGTGTCTCGAGAGAAGGTAGCAAGACTCACGAGAGTGTCTCGAGAGAAGGTAGCAAGGCTCGAGAGAGTGTCTCGAGAGAAGGTAGCAAGACTCGAGAGAATGTCTCGAGAGAAGGTAGCAAGAGCCTGCGAAATCATTAAAGGGCTCGCGAGAATATGAGGCCGTATGTGAGCTGTCATCCATTATGTAAACACCTATATAAAGAGGAGAGCGGGGGAGAGAGAAAGGAGAGGAATAATTTTGGAGGAGGACAGTCTTAGGAGGAGAGAGATATTTTTAGAGAGAGATTTATTTTCTTTATCATCTTCTTCCCCAAATAATTAGATCTAGAGCTCTAGAAAATATCCATTAATGGAGATTCTCAATGTAATTCAAATGTAACCTCAACAATCATAGTGAAGAATCGTGGATGTAGATCACATTGATCGAACCACGTAAAAAATCTTATGTGTCTATTTAAATTTCTAGCACTTATATTTAAAATTTAGGTGATTAATATGATTTAGATCTACAAAATATAGTGAGGGGTGTAGTGTGGGATTTCCCGCAACTACACCAAGTTTCAAGGATTCATAAACGGAAGCGGGCATGACATTAATGGATGCTCCTACATCTAGCAAAGCACGTTCAAACCTGATTTTACCAATAGTACATGGTATGGTGAAACTACCGGGATCTTTCAACTTAGGTGGGAGTTTCTTTTGAAGATATGCCGAAGCATTTTCCCCCACACTCATTACCTCATTACCGGTCAACTTGTGCTTGTTAGTGCACAATTCCTTCAAGAACTTTGCATAGCGAGGAACCTGCCTTATCGCCTCAATGAGTGGAATGTTCACTTCAATCTTCTTAAAGATCTCCCAAATCTCTTGGCACAATGTCTCCTTGTTCGACTGCAAACCTGCTAGGAAAAGGCGGAGGGGTAGCATAAGTAGAAACACGAGTTTTAGAGTTAGAATTTGTTCTGGGGTCGGCCTTTTTAGGGCGGTTTCACCCTCTTCTTTCTCCAAATCAGATTCATGGGACACCGATGATGTTGCCGGCTTCTCTACTTGCTTCCCACTTCGTATCTCAATAGCATGAGCATTCTCTATATGATTCAACGGTTGTGAAGGAAGTTTTCCAGCTGCTTGTGCTTCCAATTTGCTCACAGTAGTAGCTAATTGACCCATTTGTGTTCGCATGTCCTTTATATCCATCTCTGCCTTTTGTTTATCTTGCGCCATTGTGCTGAGAATGTTTTGCTTATCTTGTGCCATTGTGTTGATAATAAGATTCAACTTGTCATCTATACTCGTGCCTTGAGTTTCTTGACGTGGCTTTTGCAAGAATTGATATCCACCTTGTGGATTGAAAGGTGGATTGGAAACTATGACTTGCTTGTTGGCGTAGCTGAAATTAGGATGATCCGCCAACCCGGATTGTATGTGCTAGAGTATGGATCATATCTTGGCCTTTGCTGATTTTGGTACATGGCACTTGCTTGCTCAACATCTTCGGTGTGTGATGATGGTATGACGGCAGCTGCTATTTGTTGCATCATCCTCTCCATGTTACCCATCCTCTGTTCCATGTGTGGAGAATCACCAACTTCATTCACTTTCCTTACCATTGGTTCACCTCGAGTGTAGAATTGTTGAGTGTTCATGACCATATTCTCCAACAAACTTGTAGCATCGCAATGGTCTTGTTGGTAAGTGCACCACCACTTGCGGCATCGATCAAATTTCTATCATTAGAAAGTAACCCCTCATAGAAATATTGAATCACAAGTTGATCGCTGATTTGGTGGTGTGGACAGCTAGCTAAAAGCTTCTTGTAGCGCTCCCAATACTCATAGAGAGTCTCTTTCGATACTTGTCTAATACCACATATCTCCTTGCGAATCACTGCTGCTTTTGATACTAGAAAATACTTCTCAAGGAACAACTTCTTCATTCCATTCCATGTGGTTATACTTCCATAGGGTAAGCAAAAGAACCACTCTCCTGCAAAGATCTATAAGGGAGAAAGGAAAAGCTGTCATCATAGCCATATCGGCATCTCAGTTGCTTGCTTCAAACTAGTCACAACATGATGGAATTATTGTAAGTGACGATTAGGATCCTCTCCCACTAAACCTCGAATTTGGGCAGCAAGTGAATCAATTGCGGCTTCAACTCAATGGTTCCATTCAGCTGCATACATAAAGGCTGATGGTCAATGTTTGGAGAAGTAAGCTCCTTGAGTGTTCTTGGAGCAGGTGGTCGATCTCCCATTGTGTTATCTTCCTCTTTGTCCGAATCCGAGAATTCGTTAGGTGAAGAACTAGGAGGAAGTGGAGTGTTTCTTGCTCGAATGAAGTCCTTAAAGTGCAAAAGTACCGAACGAAGACGTATACCAATTGGACTTGGTATGCCCTCTCCATGCATTAACCAAAGAAATAGTACCTGAAAATCAGATTCTAAGAGGTTGAATAAGTAAACTGAAATTGAAAATAAAAGCAAAAGTAACAACTAAGAATCAAAATAACAACTAAACTTGCCACTGCCTCCCCGGCAGCGGCGCCAATTTTGACGAGATGTCAGACTCGCAAATAATATTTTCTACTTCTCTTTACACTAGCAAGTAGTATAATGGAAGCAGGATCGTCCCAAGGGAGGTATGAAGTAATATTTGTTATGCAAATACTCTTAGCAAAGATGATTTTGTGATTCAAAAATTCGAAAATTGCAAAGTTTGTATTTAATTATGAGATGGAATTGATTAAGGAATCATTCTCGACCACGAAACATAAACCAAATCAATATATAGCACGTTCTTCGCATTATCTTGTTACTAACAACCCTAGGATAATTAGTACGCTCAACTATCCCGTTATTATCCCCTAAGCTCACCGGATACGGAAGCGCTCGACTACCGGATTCTACTTGCCAAGTTTCCTAGAAGTACGCTCTCTAGGTGTGATTAAACCAATGCTCTAAGTTTTGTGAGATAAGGTTGCTCCTAGTTATGAGTTCAAAAGCATGAATCACCTACTAGTGTCAATTTCTACATATGGGCATTTAACAAAATCCCATCATCAATACCCACATATTGCTACTTGTGTTCATCTTCTCTAGACAATTACGGGTCGAAGAAAATCTAAACTTGCAATAAGACTATGAATCAACTATTTAATTTCGAACTTAAACAATTGACAAACAATCCATTAACATTATTAGCATGGTAGAAATCAAACAATAACTAAACTTGCGAGAAAACGAGCTATTGCACATCAATTATAGGTTCATATTTCTAGGCTTTGAAATCACCCTTAATCAAAAATAGTTTTAGTTACTCATAAGTATGGAGTTCATCATCATAATAATAATTGAAATAAAATAAAGAAGATGAAAATATAAAAACGAAAGCAAACCCTAGCTGCGGCTCTCTCCCAAAAACTCCAAGTAAAAATACGTGATATAGTTGTAGAAAAACTTCTCTTTTATAGCTCCTTTCATTCCAAAATTAGGTATAGTCTTCAAAGGTCCAATAGATAAGAGTCCACCAAGCCCATGTGTGAGAAAAATCCATGTGAAAATCTACCCCAAAAGTGGTCACCGGAAAACTGGTGAAGTGTCGGAAGTTGGCTGGGAAGTCGCCAGAAAGTAGCTCGGGTGACCGGCAAAGTCCACCCTGGCCACCGGTCAAACTAACCAACTCGGGTCAACTGATCTAACTCGGTCAAACTCGATTCAATGGATTCAACTCAGTGATGTCATATGAGTCAGTACCAAGTCAGATACAGAGTCAGATAGTCAGGTGAACTGACTATGCTAACCGGTCGAGTAAGGTCGGAGCCCGAGCCATTTTGCACCAACTTGAGCTTGTGTTGTGCAATCATTGCGCAACACCACTGTATATCCATCCATAATGGCTAATCTTCTCTTGCAGCTTCAGTTCTTTCTATTCTTGTCGTTATGCACTCTAAATCATTTGAGCCATCTCGTTCTGTAGCTTCTTAACCAAATCTCTTGTTGCATTCCTTCCAAATTCAACCACTGCATCACACCCCTGTAATCTCAGCTGCAAACACCCACAACTTATTTCCTTAGTGACTCAACAACTAACTACACCTGCAATTCCTTACCAAGTTCCTAAGCATACATCTATATAGCATCATCACCTCAGACTCACACTGCACTTCATGTTCTATCCCTGCGATGCATCTCCTGCCATTGCGTTTCCGTGTTCTCTAACTGAGGACTCCACCAAAACTCGAACCACTTTGCCCCCATTAGCGAATTCAGCTCATACCCAAATCTTCCAAGCAAAGTCAGGTCCTAATCGAAATCAATTCAGCCCCAAACTCGAGCTAAAAACCACTCATATCTCAACTGCATAACACAGCAGCTTCTCATACCAAGCTGCATCTCCATTCCATTTCAATCTGCACTTACTTGATTCTTCTCACCCTCTACACAAGACCACAAACCTCTATATGAACCCAGCCTCACAACTCCAGGTTCTCTTGCAACTGCAATCAACATCACTGCCACCTCTCAATGCAATTCAATTTACAGGTCCATGTGTTCCTGCAATTCACAACAAACAACCTATTACTCAATCAGCATTAGTCGAACTCAACCTAGAGCCAACCACTGTGACCAGCAAACTCAAGCCAGTTCCTTCTTTGTCATCTGCATCTTGGTCTCTTCTCGTCCCCGATCATTGCTTCCAAAGACAACCCGAGCCGTTCATCATCTCGGCCAGACGCCATGAAATTAATCACCATCATTCCTCGGTCCATAGAAGAGGCGGCGGGTGATGTTCGTTGTTGTCTCTTCTCGCAACACTTCGTTACGCCCTTCGCTTTCTCGAATCATTCTCCATTCTACCATGGAAAAACCTCATCGACTTGACCAACTCCAATGATCACCATTATCCCATATTCCATCGGTGGCTATCTCCTTCACATCGCCAATGACTATAGACGGTATCAGCCACCATTGCTTATGTATCTCGACAAATAACTCAAGCTCCTTACAGCCAAACCCGTGATCACTGCCAAACTCCAAACTCGAGCTAAACTTCCTGCAATCATCCACCAACAGCATCAGACTCCATTCCATCCTTGCCTGCAATCCATGGCTCAATCTGTAGCTTCAATCTCCCATCAATCACCAGAACCCACTGAATCAGCCATTATCTCTATTCTTAATCCTGCAATTTCAACTACAATAGCACTGATTTTTGCATTAATTCCTTTTCACATCTTCATCCGGACAAACCCTAACTTCAATTTCGTTAAAACCCAAAGTTCTTCGCAGCCTTCATCCACATAGCGAGACTAGACTTTCTTAGATCTTCTTTCTCACGTAAAACCCCTTCACTTCACTTCCTCAAAATCCTTCTTAATTTCACCATTAACTCTCGATTCATTCATCACCGAATCGACCAATTCCCCCGCCGGTTCTTCCATCTTCTCAAGCTCCTTGTTCTCTCGATTTCGCATCTCCTCGCCGATTTATCTCTTCCTTTCTCGGATCGATAGTGGAGTCGCCATGCTTCTCCTCTCGTCTTGATTTCAACAGAAATGATTGAGAAATCAATTTCCTCCGAATTTTTGGGTTGTTGTAGGAAATGTAAGTGGATAAAGCCACTTTGTTGAAGTATATAAGGGGTGGACACCCAAGGCACCCCATAAGTATATATTGGCCACCAAGACGCCAGTCCGTTGCTTTTCTAGACTAAGCCGTGATGAGTTGTATCCTATCGCCTGGCTTGGATCGGCTCCCAATAGCAATCACACATGAAATGATGCTTTTGTCCTTCTTGCTCCAAATGAACGCTTTCTTCTTCTTTGAATTCTTCCACCAACAGTGGTCGTCTCTTACTTCTCAGATTCACTTCCTCTCTTCAATTTCTCTTCATCACTAAAGCTGTCGTGCTTTTCAGACAGATAAATTTGGATCACTAAAGCCGACATGCTTTTCAGACAGAGATGAAGAAATAAAATTAAATAATGAGAAATAATTCGCCTCCAACAGCAGTTGCACCTTTTTGCCTTTTAAGCGACGTTTCTTCTTCTTTTGTTCCTAATGACTCCAAAATACCTAAACACTCAAAAGCATACATAAGATACATATTTTACAAGAAAACATAGCGAAGAAAGCATAAACAATAGATAAATATCAAGGTGTTTTAGACACCTATCACTTTTTATTATTATTTAAAATTTGAATATTAATCTATAAAAATCTCACACTGATCAAGGTACAATTGCGCTCCTTACGTCTCTGAACCCCAGCAGGATTCTACGCACTTGATTCCCTTAGCAGATCTCACCCATGACCAAGAGTTGCTACGACCCAAATTCGAAGACTTGATAAACCAATTAGTCTCACACAGAAACGTCTATTGAAATAGATAAATCTGTCTCCCACAGATAAACCTACAAGTTTTGTTCCGTCTTTTGATAAATCAAGGTGCACATGAACAAATTGATAAACCGGAATTATATTCCCGAAAGAACAGCCTAGTATTATCAATAATCTTAATCGTATGGTAGCGAAACAAGATATTGTGGAATCACAAACTATGAGACGAAGATGTTTGTGACTACTTTTAATCTTACCTATCGGAGATAAATATAAAGCAAATCTTAGCAAAGATAATACTCAAATACGATAGTAGAAGTAAGATCAGAACACGAAACTATAGAGAAAATAGTTGGGTCTGGCTTCACAATCCCAATGAAGTCTTCAAGTCGTTAACCTACAGGGTTATCGAATAAACCTAAGGTTAAAGGAGAATCGACTCTAGTCGCAACTAGCATCACACATGAGGTGTGGGGATTAGGTTTCCCAGTTTCTAGAGTTCTCCCTTATATAGTCTTCAAATCAGGGTTTGATAGCTTTGGAACAAAGCAATCAATATTCACCGTTAAATGAAACCTAATCTAAGAGCCAAGCTAAGTTTGTTTGAAACCAAAGCAATATCTCTCCACCGTTAGATGGACTTAGCTTGTTACATACAAATGAAATGTACCTTCATTTAGATATGGGTAACCGTACCTAAACGTGTACACTAGGTTGGCTCAACAATTGTTAACCGGAGTTAGCCATATGAACACTTCCATATCAACCTTATTCATCTTAATCACAACTAGCTCAAATGACTCAAATGAAACTAGTTACAGAGTTGTTCAATTTCTATATTTTCATAGAAGTATACAAGAACACAGTTGAAGCAAAATCGGTTTGATTCACTCTGAATCAATTCACGAACATTATATCCACGGTTTGCAAGTGATTGCATTCCTTATTACATAAATGTATTAGTTCATGTCACAACCGATTCTAGAACTTTAACCCACTCAAGTATGCAAACGTGTACGCATACTTAAGTAGCCGGACTTGGACTGTGTCCGACAGTATGCGTACGGGCACGCACACTATAACACATCCAAAACAAGAGTTGAATTAGTATGCGCATGTGTACGCATACAATAGTTCCCGGACTTCAACTGAGTTCGCCAGTATGCGTACGGGTATGCATACCAAAGCTCCCGGACTTTACCTGACCTCGCCAGTACGCATACGGTATGCTTACTAAACCAGTCTTGGATCAACATATATGCAAGTACGCATACTATGTCTATAATCCAATTGTGGTTAAGTGTTCTAAACTCTATTTCAATCATTGAAACATTCTTAGAGGATGACAATAGTTGTTTTCACGAACTATTAGCATCAAATCAATTTTCAAGTTATTGAAATAATCATTACGAAATATTCCAGGTCTACATCAAATGACTGTATCCCACAAATCAGGTAAGATTTTACCAAGCAATTTTCACATGATCATCTTTTGACTTTCGTCAAGAATATAAGATGAACTTGGTCGAAGAGAAAGCTTACTGAAAATGCGGGGGTCTAACAACCACACCCAACAATTCATTTGGCAATCTGAGAGGACTTACTCCAATACATTTTTTACAGAATCAACTAGACAGTCAGATTCAATTTAGATTAAAGTATATCAAAGAGTTTAATATCTTTGTTTCACAATGTAATCAGCAAATCAAACAGATAGAAATCCGCGAGCCTGATTATTATGTGAAACAACTTTAACGGTACCAAAGACCAATGTTCAAGTGTCAATCAATGTAAATCAACAACCAAAGGTTGGATATTCTAATTGATTGATCTAAACACACAACCTGTGATATTTCAATTATATAACAAAATATAATGCGGAAAAGAAATAACACAAACACCAGAATTTTGTCAACGAGGAAACCGCAAATGCAGAAAAACCCCGGGACCTAGTCCAGATTGAACACCACACTATATTAAGCCGCTACAGACTCTAGCGTACTACCAATTAACTTCAGACTGGACTGTAGTTGAACCCTAATCAATCTCACACCGATTCAAGGTACAAGTTGCGCTCCTTACGTCTCTCGATCCCGGCAGGATACTACGCACTTGATTCCCTTAGTTGATCTCACCCACAACCAAGAGTTGCTATGACCCAAAGTCGAAGACTTGATAAACAAATGTCTCACATGTAAAAGTCTATAGATTGAATAAATCTGTCTCCCACAGAAATACCCAAGAGTTTTTGTTCCGTCTTTTGATAAATCAAGGTGAACATGAACCAATTGATAAACCGGACTTATATTCCCGAAGAACAACCTAGTATTATCAATCACCTCACAATAATCTTAATCGACTAGCGAAACAAGATATTTTGGAATCACAAACGATGAGACGAAGATGTTTGTGATTACTTTTATCTTGCCTATCGAAGAAATTAATCTCAAGTCAATTATTTTAATTGTACTCAATACGATAGAATCGGGAAAGATCAGAACACACAACTACAAAGAAAATAGTTGGGTCTGGATTCACAGTCCCAATGAAGTCTTTCAAGTCGTTATCCTACAGGGTCTCGAAGGAACCTAAGGTTAAAGGAGAATCGACTCTAGCTATGCAACTAGTAACACACAGGAGGTATGGGTATTAGGTTTCCCAGTTTCTAGAGTTCTCCTCTATATAGTTTTCAAATCAGGGTTTGCAATCCAAGTTATCTTGGTAACAAAGCATTCAATATTCACCGTTAGATGAAAAACCTGATTCAACCAAGCTAATATATTTCAACTGTTAGATCGAACTTAGCTTGTCACACACAAATGAAATGTACCCTCATTTGGGTTTATGTAACCGTACCCAAACGTGTACACCATGTTGGTTCACAAATAGTTAACCGAGGTTACCCATATGATTACTCTCATATCAACCTTATTCATCTTAACCATAACTAGTTCAAATGACTCAAATGAAACTAGTTAAAGAGTTGTTCAATTGCTATATTCTCATAGAATTATACAAGAACACAATTGAAGCAAAATCGGTTTGATTCACTCGAATCAATCATGAACATTATAGCCACGGTTTGCAAAGATTGCATTCTTTATTATATAAATGTTTATGTTCATGTTTAAAACCGATTTTAGAACTTTAACCTTCAAGTATGCAAACAGGTATGCATACTTGAAATACCCGGACCAAGATTGAGTTACGCCAGTACGCGAACTTCAAATCCCAGCAGAAATTATAGGTCATGAACATGTACGCCAGTACACAAACGTGTACGCATACTAAGGTTCCCGGATTTCTCAAACCAACAGGTACGCAAACGGGTGCGCATACTATGGTTCCCGGACATGGATTACATTCGTGCAAGAGTGCTGTAGGATCATAATATCGCAACGGACAAGGTTCGCGGGATTAATAAACGACGGTGTCGCGAGGGAGTCGCAGGGAGCTAAAATAAACGACGCGATGAATAACGACAAACAAAACAATTGGAGGACATGAAACCTGGCGAGGGTTAAGAAGTGTCGCGAGAATGAATATTCGTGCACTTGCGAAACTTCGCGAGACATTCCCGAAAATAAAGGATAGCTTAGCTGCCATCCACTATGTATTACCCTATATAAAGGGCTAAATGAGTCTGTTGATGGAGAGAGCTTTTTGAATTGTGAAGCAAGTCATTAGGAGAGAGAAAGTTTAAAGAGCGCTTTAATTTCTAAGTGTAATTCTATTGTACTGTGTAAACATTTCATGGAATCAATTAATAAATATTCTTGATCACACATCTTTTAATGGATTAGTCAAGCAAAATTGAGTAAGGGGTGTAGTGTGGGATTTCCTGCAACTACATATGCGCTAGAAACAGGGAGAGAGCAGAGATTGACGTAGAAATTGGAAAGAATTTGGATTAACAGAGAAAAGATTTGGAGAGATACTCAAGAATTCATTGAAAAAGAAAAATGGCTAGAAGAAGAAACGTACAAGGGCAACCAACGATTGTAAGAAGAAGTGGGAGACTTGCTGGGGAAAGGAGGAATGAAACAGGAGAATCGTCAAGGATGAATATGAGAAATGATGGAGAAAATCAAAATCGGCCACCGATCTCCCCGGTAACAAACGCGCTGTGGATTATGATAGAGTAAGTGTACATACTTGGAGGTCGATTCGAAGACGAGAGGGAAGAGGAGCAAGCGAGATGGTGAACAATGGACAAGGAGGAGGAGAGCAAGGGATGAATGGAGAAATGAATCCAGGAAACGACGAAATCGCAGCGTTAGAAAGATTGAGACAAACTATACATGAAGAGAGACGACTAGAGGCAGAGGAACGAGCAAACTTGACAAGACAGAATCATGAATTGAGGATGGAAAATATGAGATTGCAAAATAGGAGATCAAGAAGTAGTGTGAGATCAAGTTCAAGGTCGACTAGGGAAGAAAGAAGGAGAGTTTTACCAACAGAAAGTACCGAAGAAGAAAACCAACAAGAAACACAAAATCCAAGCACAGAGCGTGGCGAGAGAAGAGAGGAAATGGAAGATCGTTATATTCCTCAGCCCGAAAATCTTCAAGATGAGCGGAATAGGGAGAATCAAGGAAACATGCAACTCCAAGGGCCGAATGACCCAGCTGCTGAGGGGAGAATAATCTTGCACGGAGAGAAGAATTGAGAAGAAACCGAGAAATTGAGGATGACATTGAGAGGCACTACATTGAACAAACGCGGCTAGCTCGCGAGAGAGAAAGGATAAGAGCAGAAATGGAAAATCAAGAGATGGAAGAAGCAATCCGGCGAGAATAACCATGACAACCTAGGAAAGAAGGAGGGAACAAAATCGTATCAATAGAAATATTAATGAAGAATATGAGAGGGTGCGAGATGAGAGCCGAGAGACAACCAAGAAGAGAACAACCGATATAATGGCGTGCGAATTGAAGAAAGGAACGAAGAAGAGCGTCGCGGGGAAAGGAGAGAAGAAAATAACGAGCAAGAAGGTCAAAACAGGCACGAGCGTAGAAGGAGAGAAGCGAGCTAAAAAGACCAAGAGAGTCAAACTCGAGGCAAATGAACAAATCTTAAGAGAATTGGCTGAAATGAGAGGACTCTTGAACAATAGAAGGGAAGGAGGAAGGAAACAATTTGGACGAAGCCATCGCAGGCCGCGAAGAATCCCTTCACACTAGAAGTACGAGATGGGAGGAATACCTCCTAAGTGCAATCTACCCGCATTAACCAACATCTTTGATGGAACAACTTTGTGCGGTACAACATATCAAGGCTTATATGAGATGTATGTTACAGTGGGAGAATCATGATGCTATACTATGCAAGTATTTCGCATCAAGCCTAATAGGAGAAGCACTAAAATGGTTTGAGGGTCTGCCAAGGAACACAATCACATCATTTAACCATTTACAAGCCACATTCCTGGGCGCGTACATAAGTAACAATTCTTCACGACCAGGTATTGAAGATGTATTCGGGTTGAAGCAAAGGGTTGGAGAGAGCTTAAGGCAGTTGACAATAAGATGGAGAACCATGTGTAGCGAAATGGCAGGACGGGTTGGGGAAAGATATCTCATCCTCTCATTTGTGAATGCTCTCTTCGCGACTAACTTGTTATACATTCAAATTTTTAGAATCAAAAATACAATCACGATGGCAGAACTGCGAGAGTTACAGGAAGAATATATCGCCTTAGAAGAAAGACAGAATGAAATGAATTCTTATCCAGTCGCGAACACAAGCTCGAATGCTGCGAACGCAAGCTTATTGCCTCAATTCATAAATACAATGGCGAGCACTTCGCAAGGACAGCAAGCAGGGAAGGCTGATGAGGGACAGCGAAAGATAGTAGCCATGGGAAGCCATGACCAAGAAGAGTTTGAACGAGAAAGGAACTACTACAACCGTAACAGCAATAATAAGATTCAGAGGCTAGATCATGTACAAGAAACTTACGGTGGACGGAGGCAAAATAATCATGCAAGGCAGAGAAGTCGCAGAATAGTATGGGAAGAGATTAAGATGCCTCCACTGAATGCTAGTGTGGAAAAGATCTGGGAAGCTATACTTGTAATGGAAGATGTACCAGCACCTTGGAACATGGGAATGGAACCACCACCGGGCGACAGAAGTCATGAGTTTTGTTCTTATCATCGCTTCCATGGGCATCAAACAAATGATTGTAGAAACATAAAGAGAATTATTCTCAGGATGATTGATCAGGGGAAGCTGAATCACTTTCTAAGGGGAGAAGAAAAAGGCCAGACATTACCACCACCACCGAGAGATGCATGTAATAGTGTCGAAAGGAAAGGAAACATTTGTGATAGAAGTGGGAACAAAAGCCAAAAATTTGAATTGCAACTCTATCGTCCACTCCTATCGCACAATCGAAGATTTTCATGACAACGTGCTCGTAGAGTCTTTGCGAGAGATGCTAATGATAAAGAAATAATGAGTCCGGGCGAGAACGATTTTAGTTAGAAAAGTGGCAGCTGAAGACTATTTCTTTCTCTGCAGACGAAGTGCCAAAAGGAAGAGAAACACATGATAGCCCGTTGGTTGTGAAACTAGAGATTAACCCAAAACCAGTTGATGGAGAAGATGATGAAGCAGAAGATTGCTGGGCGATCAACCGAATCCTAATCGACACGGAAGTTCGGTGAATATTCTTTTACCATACTTACAAGACGATGGGAGGAAAGGATGAGGATTTGATCCCCTCGACATACAAGATATATGGCTTTAATGGCACTGCAAACAAGCCAAAGGGAGAGGTTCAGATGAGAATACCTCTACAAGGATTATCGACTGATGTTTTATTCTGTGTGGTTGACGTGGAATCTCCGTATAATGCGCTGATTGGGAGGACATGGCTTCATGAAATCTTGGGGTCGCATCAACATACCACCAATGTATAAAATTTCCACATCCAAACGGCATTGGTATTATACAGGGAGATTGGAAGGAGTCGCAACAATGTCACGAGGTTGATATAGAAAGCTGTGAAGAAAGAAATGCCAAAACAAAGGGTTGGAAGCAACATGTGAGAGATGAGCAGAGAAAGGAAAAACTGATGGTGGATGCTATAGAAGTAAGGACTGAACATACCTCGCGAGGTGAATGCCTAGAGACAGGCGAATATTATGATAATAAAGAAGCGAAGGATATGAAGAACAAAAGGCATAAGAAATGAATAATCAACAAAAACGGGAGAAAAAGTAGCAATTGAAGTAATGATGTAGAGAATCTCGCAACCAAGAGTATATGAGAATTCGGTTAAGAAAGAAAAATGAAAATACAACAAATGAAATGGAATTTTGCGAATACTTCGCGAACAAACATCAACAAATAATGAAACATGAATGATTGAATGATTTAACAAAGATGAATGAATAAAAGAATGGGACGAACCTTTATGGCGTACACCCTAGTTCGCGAATAACATTTCGTAAGAGGCAAATGTAAGACCTAAAGTACGTCATATAAGGGGGTATCTCTCGACATGGCTCAGGGGGAAGGTTACACCGCTCCTGAAGCCTGAGTTATGAAAATTTGGGGCCCATGAAAGCCTATCCGGAAGAGGTACCTTGGATTCCCAACTATATATATAAGGTTATACCCTGGTTGGGCGACCGAGGGTCTCTTCCTAGGAGTCGGTGTATGCTCAAGGCGCCGAGGTACACGGTTGAGCCAGAGTGCCCGGGATGGATGAACCTACCCTGGCCATTCTTGGCAAGTCTTGGCATATGTTGCACTCGCCCGAAGAAAACTCCACTTAGGGTGCAGCCTCGTAACCATAAACCCTATAGGTATAAGGGATAAGAGGCTGCGAAAACAACTGGTTGTTGTTAAGACCGGATGGGAGGAGCTAGTCTTGTATGGCCGATGTTTCGCCTCCTTGAAGGGGCAACCGGGGAGATGATAAGGGCGACGCTCTCCATTAGGGGAAGTGTCAAAACAAACGCAAATGTCATAAGGCTATGTTTTCGCAAGAGAATTTAGGCTCGTCATATTTGTGCAATGATCCTGCAGAGGCAATAATACTAACGCGAGGGTAAGGCGAGATCAATGGGTCTTTACACGAAAGTGTACGGACGTCCTGCGATTTCGTCGCAAGACGGCAATGTCATGGGGCTTTATGTTCGCAAGGATATCTAGGCCTGTCATATTTTCGCAACTAAAACATCCTGCAGAGGCAAAAATACTTGGAAAATGATAAGGCAAGATCAATGGGTCTTTACATGCAAGTGTAACGACGTCCTGCGATTTTGTCGCAATGAAAGGTGGCAGGGGAGGACCTCTAATTAGGGAGGTCTAACTTGGAAGACCACACAAAAATGATAAGGCAAGATCAATGGGCCCTTGCTTGAAAATGCAAAGGCGGCCTGCGACCTTGTCGCAACAAGAAGAGATAAAATAAAGACTACCGAAACGATAAGGCGAGACAAGTAGGATTCTTGATTTATGAAGATACCCGCGACCACGTCGCAACGATACATTTAAATAACAATAAGATTATTATCCAACCCAAATACATGATGACAACTAAAATCTTCCATCGAAGATAAATAACGAGAGGCAAGTATGGGAATGGAAAGGATACAATATTGTTATTCATCTTCTCGATGAAAGAGTTATACATCAATAATGTTGGCCAATTATATTACAAGGAGTGAAGATTGAAATGTACAGATATTACAAGCAGCGAAAGAAAACAAAAAGAATTATCTCTTTGGTGATCCTTCTCCTTCATCTGATTCTTCAGTCCTATTATTCTCATCGCCAGAATTTTCTTCTTCGCTAGCCTCACTATCAGAAACGTCCGAGACAGTGATTCTCAGAACCTTTCGAAAGCCGGGGATATAAATGCGAGAGGGATATTGTGGTCCTTACAAACATACTCCATGGCTCCATTGCGAAAACGAACGGCATCATTATTAAAATTCGCCACTGTCGTTAGAAATTGTTTCTTCAACTTGACATATTTATTCTCGCGAAGGGAGAGACTCCTTGCGAGCTGTTCTTTTTCAGTTTCAAGTTCTTCAATTCTCATTTGGAAAATTCTGGCGAGTTGTTCTTTTCGATTCAAGCTCTCTAATTCTAACTTGAAGTCTCTTCTCGGATTCTGCAAATAAGTAACAACAAGTTAATAATTTACAAGCAATACTACGTAAGTAAGAAGCGATGAAGGTATAATAAGTAACCTTCTCTATCGATATCATATCTTTAATCAAGGAAGTATGCTCGGCATGAAGACTAACATCAACACCTAAGTTATTCCTGGCATTATCTAAAACTTTCGCAGCCCGTGCGAATTCATCATCACTATTAATAACAAGAAGAGAACGAACTTGCTCTTCTGTTTGCTTAAGTATGGTATTCGATGAAGGAGTTCATCTCGTTCAACTTGTACACCTAGAAGAGATTTGTGGAATTCTCGCTAACGCTTTGTGCACCTCTCGTTAGTAATGCGATCGTTCTCATCTATGAGATCACTAATTTTCTTCCTTAAAGTCTTGATTTTCTTCTCGTAATCAAGGTACATCCGTTTAAAGCGATTAGTTAAATTTAAACTAGATCTGTGTTCGATCTCTAAGAGATGATATTTGGATTGAAGATCCTTTAATGAAAGGAGGTTAGTTTTATCTGAGAAACTACTTAGAGATTGATTGAGGTGAGTAAGAAGGACATCATCATTCATAGGCTCGGGAAATGAATGGAGAAGGATGGATTCTTCGGAGAGATTATATACGTCTCATGAGAATAATAGTCGACAAAGAAAAATAAAGGATAGCATGAAAAGGATTTGAAAATTGAAATTTACTATACCATAAAGCTGCTGGATTTGAATTTCGAAGAGTGATTACTCTATCCTTTTGGGAGTCCAGATCGGCTTCTAATTTTTTGAATCTTATCGCAAGATGACGCGGCTTCAGCTTCCAGCTCTTGAGTCTTCTTGTTCAATTGTAAATTTCTCTTTTCAAGATTATTGCGTCTTCTCTCGAGATCTGAGGCAACTACAAAAGAAGTTCTTCCAACCTATGAAAGAAGATAGAAAAACCGTTAATGCATATATATTTAAAAATTTAAAATTAACAGGGAAATATGACTACATGCTTACCAAAGACCCAAGTGCATTCAAGAAGTCAGGAGACACAATTCTAGAGGCTCCATTGAAAGAATTATTGCCCTCTAGTAAAGCAGCATTACACACATTTGCGAGAACCCCGCAAAGGAAAGCTAGGGGAGCATCTCCCATTCCTTGGAAAGAGTCTGAGAAGATGCTAGATAACTGATCCATAGAAGAACCGGCCAATGGAATCTCTTTAGTAAGAGAGGGATTCGAATCATGGTTACCCTCGTCAGAAGATTCGGAGCTTGAGCTAAGGCGAGAAGAAGACTGAGTCTTTCGCTTCTTAGTTATTGGAGCAGAAGATCTACCTTTGCGAACGACGGTTTTACCCTTACTTTAACCGTACGCGAAGGTTGCCTCTGTTTCTTCAACTCCAACCTTCGCATACGGTTAAAGATAAGAAACAGAGGCAACAATATTGTTTCAAATAACAAAGGAAATGTTTCTTACTTCACTCGTAGCGATCGGAGTATCGTCGAGTACTCTCCAACGGATCATCCTTATAGCTTCTTCTCAATTTGGCGATCCGAAAAATTCCACAAACTCAAGCAAATATAAAAAGAAAGTTGCGAGGGCAAGATTTGGAGTGGAAAACATACCTCTTTTGCCTTATCGGGCCATTTGAATTCCCAAGGATGATATCCTGCGAGATTCGCAGAAGAATATGCGAGCCCGCGATGTAAGGGCCATTTAAAATCAAGGGTACAACCCACCACTTCTCATCCTTGGAGTGGCGAGGAGAAGTATTATTGCCCGGGTGCCGATCAATATCTTGCATGAGTAATTTATCCTCGGGGACATTATCCTTCTTTTCAGCGAATGCCCAACGAGATTTCACATTCCTCATCTTTATCATCGAATAATTTTCAAAAAAGTTCTCTACAAGTGTATTTCTCAAAGATCTATTTCCAAGTTTGCGAACTCGGGGTTTCTAACAGTATCAGGGTATAAAGATCCTTTGCCAGCACCACGGTTCGCGAACTCAAGCATCAGGCGAATGCAATCGCCACATAATTGATAAACGCCCGAGAGAATTTTTCATGGGCCAAGATTTCATAAAATAAGGGCATCTCAGATTGTATAAGGGAATGGGAAGTCCCGCGAGAAGTTGACCTAGCGAGACTATAATTTTTTGATCATCACATTGATGATCGAGAAAACAACTTTGCGAAAAGAATAGATGAAGGTTCTTGATCAGAATGGTTGATAGAGTAAAACCCTTCTCAAGCAACTTCGTTGAACTTCATCAAAAGAAGCTTTGTATGCACGACTAATGAAAGCCATTATCGGTATGGGAATGGATGGGAGGTTGGAGATTAGGATCGGCGTTAGAAGGGATGAAGAAAAGAGTTACAAAGAGCGGGAGCGCAAATTGCGGAAGGAGAGAGTAAAGAAAAGTTGCGTAGAGAAATTAAAAGAAGAAAAGAGGAGGAAAAGAAAGCTATATATAGAAAAATCGAAAAGATTCTTGAGAAAACGAGGGCATTTAATGCGAGAAGAGACACGAACGGACGAGAATAAACGGGTGGAAGAGACGTGTCAAGAAAATACTTTAATAGTCAAAATCTGTAATAGCACGAGAGCTGAAACAGAGATAAAGATAAGTAGTTGCGGCAAATCAAAATATTGATTCTCATAATATTCTCCCCTCGCAGAGGAGATGTAAGGAGAGACAGGAGACGGAACTTTATATATATACTACGAGAGAAGCTTGAACTTCGCTAAAAGAATAGAGGCAAGTACGTACTTTTCAAGAAAAATATTCTTTCGCTCGTTCCTTCACCGATTGAAACCAAGGATTATTACAACAACGAATTTTTCCTTCAAATCGCTCTTCAAGCAATATTCAAGGAAAAAGAGGCAAGATGTAGGATCATAATATCGCAACGGACAAGGTTCGCGGGATTAATAAACGACGGTGTCGCGAGGGAGTCGCAGGGAGCTAAAATAAACGACGCGATGAATAACGACAAACAAAACAATTGGAGGACATGAAACCCTGGCGAGGGTTAAGAAGTGTCGCGAGAATGAATATTCGTGCACTTGCGAAACTTCGCGAGACATTCCCGAAAATAAAGGATAGCTTAGCTGCCATCCACTATGTATTACCCTATATAAAGGGCTAAATGAGTCTGTTGATGGAGAGAGCTTTTTGAATTGTGAAGCAAGTCATTAGGAGAGAGAAAGTTTAAAGAGCGCTTTAATTTCTAAGTGTAATTCTATTGTACTGTGTAAACATTTCATGGAATCAATTAATAAATATTCTTGATCACACATCTTTTAATGGATTAGTCAAGCAAAATTGAGTAAGGGGTGTAGTGTGGGATTTCCTGCAACTACAAGTGCACAACATGACATATCCAATAATGGTTAAGTGTTCTAAACTCTTATTTAGATCATTGAAACTTTCTTAGAGGATGACAATAGCCGTTTTCACACACTATTAGCATCAAAGCAATTTTCAAGTTATTGAAATAATCATAACGAAACATTCCAAGGCAACACCAAATGATTGTATCACACAAACCATGTAAGATGTTACTCGGAAATTTTCACATGATATAAGATGAACTTGGTCGAAGCGAAAGCTTGCCAACACATATTTCTAGAAATATGTAGGCGAGATAAACTCGAGATCTAAATCTCAAATGTGTATATAGAAAACTATATCGTAATACGACTTATGTCTCAATATAGGAGATAGAGTAGAAATAAACTTTCCAAGTGATAGATGAGTTTAAGTCTCCACAAACCTTTTGTCGATGAAGTTCCACAATATCCCCTTAGTAGTTCTTCGTCTTCAAATGATGAACGCCGTGAAAACTAAGCTCAACTACACAATCTATGTCCTAGTCCGAGACATCTATAAATAGGCTAGAAATCAAGACTTATAGTTTTGATCACTAACATTGACAAACATGCTTGAGATAGCAACGCATGCGAGTTCGACCTAGCAGTGCTCTAACACTCACCAACACATATTTCGAGAAATACGTAAGCGAGTTTGAAAAAACGGGGGTCTAACAACTACACCCAATATTTCGCTTAGCAATCTGTATGGACAAACTCCAATATACTTTTAAGAGAATCAACTAGACCGGTCGAGACTCAATATTAATAAAAGTATATCAAAGAGTTATATCTCACTTTCGAATTCAATACTTACTCAAGCAAATAAAAATCATGAGTCTAATTGAATACAAGAGAAATCACTTGAACATTACCAAAGACCAATGTTCAAGGATCAATCAATTTCAATCTACAACCAAAGGTTGGATTTCCTAATTTATCGATTCAACGCACAACCTGTGATACTTCAATTATATAAAAAAATATAATGCGAAAAAGAAATAACACAGACACCAGAAGTTTTGTTAACGACGAAACCGCAAATGCAGAAAAACCCCGGAACCTAGTCCAGATTGAACACACACTGTATTAATCCGCTATAGACACTAGCTTACTACAAACTAACTTCGGTATAGACTGTAGTATAACCCCAATCAATATCACACTGATCCAAGGTACAGTTGCGCTCCTTACGTCTCTGATCTCAGCAGGATACTACGCACTTGATTCCCTTAGCTGATCTCACCCACAACTAAGAGTTGCTGAGACCCAAAGTCGGAGACTTTAATAAACAAGTCTGTATCACACAGAAAAGTCTACGGTAATAGATAAATCTGTCTCTGATAGGTGTCTAAAACACCTAATTTTATATCTAGTATTGATGCTTTCTTTGCTATTGTCGTGTAAATTATGTATCTTATATTTCCTTTTGAGTTTATTAGGTACTTTGGAGTCATTCGGAGCGAAAGAAGGAAAAACCATCCATTAGGAGCGTAAAGGGCGAAAAGTCAATTCACAGGGGAGCAAGCTAAGTTGCACAAAAAGGAAGTGAAGATTGAAAAGAAGAATTAGGCTATCGGTTGTCTGGAACCGACAAGCTAAACAAGTTCAGGTGGCTCTTATCAAAAGCTTGGGTGCCTAGATGTATTTTATCTAACCAAAAGCTAGAATTCGACCCATTTGTTCACATTTTAGGTGGAGAGATTCAAGACCAGATCTCTTCTCTCTATCTCGCAAAAGTTCACACCATCAGTCATGGTCCGATGAATCGTAGAGAGTTGCCATGGATTGAAGACCGATGAAGAAGGAATGAAATTGCTATGTGGTTTAGTGGGTATTTGGAATCTGAGATGAACATGATGGAATAAATCAAGCTACATCTGAGTTAAGATGGATGAGAAACTAGGTCAAAGAAGTTCTGCTGCAACTGATTTGGTAAAAGGGGTTTTGATTTCTGGAACGAATTAAGAGATGGGTTTTGTTCGAAATGTAATCTGATGCCGAGAAAGATGCTGAGACGGAGATTGAGGTTAGGGTTTTGAACCTGCTGTTGAAACTGGAACTCGAATTGCAGTTAAGAGTGAGATTGAGGTACAGCTGTTGTTGGAGTAATTTGAGAGGCAATCGATGATTCTAGAGCAGGAGCTGCTGATACTGATGAAGAATTAGCAAGAGATAAAGTTGAGATTGCAGATAAGGAATTGTGTTGGTGAACTGAGTTAGAGCTGAGGAAGATGTTGTCTGTCAAGGGTCGATGGTGTTTGAGCTTGTAGAAGAAGAATTACAACTATTGATTGAAGCTCAGATGCAGAAGACAATGGGTATTTGCTCTGTGTTTGTGGCTGCTGCAATTGATGTAGGATAGAATGGACTGTAGGGTTGCTGGTGCTGCAATGAAGTAAAAAGATTACAGGGATTTGTGGATTGGCTACTGCAGCTGGAGGAGCAAGGTTTTCATGCCACAGGATGTATGAGTCACATGACAGGTAAGGCTGTGGTGGGAATGATACACTGAAATGGAGGAATTGGTACAGCAGGTGCTTGTGTTGTGCTGTATTGGAGTCTGAGCATGGAGAATGGTGGAGAAGCTATAGATAGAGATGGTGATGCTGCTGCTTTGCAACCTGAAATGGATAGACAAGACTGACAAGGTTAGATTCTACAGCCTGAGATGTGAAATGATGCCGCAACGAGTAACGGAACCTGACAGAGAATTGAGTGTGGTCGTAACATTGCAAGCTGAGTTGCATTAGAAGAAACTGTTTGTGTTGAAGCTACAAAACATAGTCAATTTATTGAGGCTGCAGATGGTTGAGTTGAGATGGAATGATGGTGCTTCTGTTGACGTTGGTCACGTAATTGAATCAGGGGGAGCATTGCAGGGGTTGAGCTGAACTTACAAGAGTTACAGCTGAAGTTGTCGTAGGATGAGAAGTTGTGTTGAGATTATGGTGGTTATGAGCTGAAATGTGTTGGTAATGCAGTCAAATGGGACCAAGAATGGAAGCAGGGTGTGCACATGAGCTGGAGTATTAGGCTTGTGAGGTTGCAGCTGAAGTTATGGGTTTGTGGTGTTGAACCTGACTTACAGGAGGTCGGCTTGAGATGTAGTGTGCAAGCGATGCTGGGGAATGATTTGAAATCCTGTGACAGTGAAGGCATGACTATGTAGCAGATGTTTGAGCTGCGATGCTAAGAAGAAATTGAGGTACTAATGTTGAGCAACAAAATGGCAGGGCTGAGATGTTGAGCTGATGCTGTGACAATAGGTTTTGATGATGATACAAGGAATGAATGCAGGCAAGAAGCTATAAATGGGTTTGGCAGTCTATGGTGATAGAGTGCAGCTGGACTTGTTGTTCAGCTGAATTGGTTTTGAGCTGAGAATTGAGTGGCAGGTGGTTGAAGTTGGCAGTGATGTGCATTTCAGCTGTATGCTGGAAGGGATGAGGAACAATGGCTATATGGCAATGCAAGGAATGAATGAGTTTCTTGTTGTGGGTAGTTCGTGGAACCGATGCAGCTGCCGATGGCGATGGACCGAGAAATGGAGTTGTTGCCATTGCTCGGTTGAGTGATGGAATTGGAAGAAGTCGCAGACTTGGGAGTTATGCAAAGCGATTGGAGCCATGGCTGTTGAAGATGGCTTGGAATTGAACCGAGCCGCGAGAATTTAGTGAGAAGGAATTGAACGTACCATCATGGCTGGATATGAGTGGTGAAGCACAATGATAGTGCAGCCAGAAGATATGGCCCGTGCAATGGCTGTCCTAGCCAACTTAACCGAGTCGATAGATGATCCGGACCACGACTCACCCGACTCGGTCGGTTTGAACCGAGTTGACCCGAGTTGACTCGACCGAGCTGACTCGTTGACCAAGTGGCCAGGGTGGACTTTGCCAGTCACCTGAGATACTTTCCGGTGCCGGATTCTGGCCGATTTCCGGCCACAATACCAGTTTTCCGTCGACCTCTTTTGGGACATATTTTCACATGGGTTTTCCTCACATATTGGCTTGGTGGACTTCTATCTAGTGGGCTTTTGAAGATTAGAACTAATTTTGGAAACAAGAGAGCTATTTAAAGGAAAGACTTTTAGAACTATGAGATATATCTCTTTTTATATCTTTGCCTCTACTTTGGTTCTAGGGTTTAGAACCATGAAAGCTTTTCTCTTTCTTCTTGTTATGAACTCCATGAATATGAGCTAGAGTTTTCTTTAGGTTATGGATTAGTTGGATTTCCAAACATGAGTTTTTGTTCAATAAATTAGTTTTCTCTCATATTATCGTTTATGATTCACCATTAATATTGTCATATGATTGAATGTTTGTTTTGTCAAGTTGCAAATTGGTAGAACTCACATGCATGTCTTTTGCTAGATTAGGGTTATTATACGCAAAAGTGATATTTCCTGATTTGAAGCAAAGATAAATATGATTATAGTTTGTAGTGATATATTCTTATGATCATATGTGAACCATAACCTTTGTTAAATCGGATTAGTGCTTTTACACGTTCGATTGCTTTGAGTGGCCTGATTTCATAGAACCTATTGCATCTAGGGAATTAAACTTGATTAGTGCTTTTACACGTTAGGTTGTTCTTTTAGATAGAATTCATATTCGCATCTTTTAATGTGTTTGTTGATGACAAGAGGAGATTTACGGGATATACTTGCGATCAAGGTATTCTAGGGCCTTTGATAAAAGTTGAGATTCAAATATCAATTCTAATTATTGTGTTGAAAACATGTTTGTGATCGAAGACGAAATCCATGACCAATACTTTCATCCTTGATTTGATTTGTTTACCTTTATTGTTTGCTTTTATTTAGTTTTAATTTTATAAAAATCGAAAACCCCTGTTATTTATAGGAAACCGAATCAATTTGACAACCAAGACCTCTCTGTGGGAACGATCCTTTCTTGCCCTTGCTATATTTATATTTTGAGTAGTAAGAAAGTGTAATTTATTTTTGTGTCGGCTGACAACCGGTCAGTCTTCCACAGAAATGCCTACGAGTTTTTGTTCCGTCTTTTGATAAATCAAGGTGACCAGGAACCAATTGATAACCCGGACTTATATTCCCGAAGAACAGCCTAGAATTATCAATCACCTCACAATAATCTTAATCGACTAGTGAAAGAAGATATTGCGGAATCACAAATGATGAGACGAATATGTTTGTGACTTCTTTTATATCTTTCCTATCGGAGAAATCAATCTCAAGCTAATCTTATGATTGTACTTAATACGATAGAAACAACAAGATCAGATCATGCAACTACAAAGAAAATAGTTGGGTCTGGCTTCACAATCCCAATGAAATCTTCAAGTCGTTAACCTACAGGGTCTCGATAGAAACCTAAGTTTAAAGGAGAATCGACTCTAGCTAATACAACTAGTATCACACAGAAGGTGTGGGGATTAGGTTTCCGGTTGCTAGAGTTCTCCTTTATATAGTCTTTCAAATCAGGGTTTGCAATCTAAGTTACCTTGGTAAAAAAAGCATTCAATATTCACCGTTAGATGAAAACCTGATTAGATTCAAGCTAATATCTTTCAACCGTTAGATCGAACTTAGCTTGTTACACACAAATGAAATGCACGTTTATTTAGGTTTGTGTAACCATACCTAAACATGTACACTTAGTTGGTTCAACAGTAGTTAACCAAATGGTTAGCCATATGAGCACTTTCATATCAACCATATTCATCTTAACCATAACTAGTTCAAATGACTCAAGAGAACTAGTTAGAGAGTTTTTCAATTGCTTAAATCTCATAAAAGTATACAAGACACAATTGAAGCAAAAACGATTTGATTCACTCGAATCAATTCATGAACTTTATAGCCACGGTTTGCAAATATACATTCCTTAGTTTATATAAGTTTAAGTTCACGAATAATAGTTTTTAGAAAATAACCCACTTAAGTACGCATACTGGTACACGGACTTAAGTACCCGGAATAAGTTTGTTTTAAGTTCACAAACTCCAACAGTAATTCATGGGATGTGAACTTCCGACAGTGGGCGTACTGGTACGCGGACTTCAGTTCCGGTTTTCCTGAGCAGCAAAGTACGCATACTTTGGTTCAAGGAATAAGGACTTACATATATAGTTGTTGTTCACAAGCTATTTTTCGTCAAAGCGATTTTCAAGTAATTGAAACTTAATATGACTTTGGTCACTAGTAAAGATGAACTTGGCCAAAGCGAAAGCTTACCAACACATATTTCGAGAAATAGATAAGCGAGATAAACTCGGCTCGAAATAGCAAATGTGTATAATCAAAGTCTATATAGCAATACGACTTTTGTCTCAAGATAGGAGATAGAGTAGATAGACTTTTGAGTGATAGATAAGTTCAAGTCTCCATATACCTTTTAGTCGATGAAGTTCCACCAGTTCCTTGAGTAGTTCTTCGTCTTTGTATGATGATCGCCATGGAGTCTAGAGCTCAACTACAATTTCTATCCTAGTCTGAGACTTAGCTATAACTAGACTAGAAATCTAGACTTATAGTTTTGGCAACTAAACTTGAAAACAAGCTTGAGATAGCAACGCTTGCGAGTTCGACCGAGCAGTGCTCTAGCCGATTTAAACTCGGCTCGAGATATCAAATGTGTATAATGGAATACTATATAGCAATATGACATTTGTATCAATATAGGAGATATAGTAGAAATAGACTTTCCGAGTGATAGATGAGTTTCAGTCTCCACATACCTTTTGTTGATGAAGTTCCACAAGATCTCCTTAGTAGTTCTTCGTTTTTAATTGATGAACGCCATGAAGTCTAAAGCTCAACTACACAATATATCCTAGTTCGAGACATAGCTATAAGTAGACTAGAAATAAAGACTTATAGTTTTGATCACTAACATTGACAAACAAGCTTGAGATAGCAACGCTTGCGAGTTTGACCGAGCAGTGCTCTAACAATCTTCCCTTTGTCAATTTTAGTGACAAAACCATCAATACATATGGATTACAAAATAAATGGACTTTGTAGCTTCTCATCCAAATGCTTGATCTCCTTGGTTCTTCAACATTACTCGAAATCTTCGTCACTTCCAAGTACCCCAGTGATTCTGAAAGTGTTCAACTCAGCATCCTAGTTGTTGAAGATCCGTAGCAATAACAATGAGAAAACAGTTGCTCTCAATCATTGTTATACAGTGTCATAGTATTATTACATAGCATCAAAGTTCAATTGTATCACAACTTTGACAACAATACAATGGTGATATGTATCACTCCCCCTTAGTCAATACTTCATCTCACAATGAAAACCACTCCCCTTTACATAATGATCCGTAAACCATATGTATTTGTAGTGTGCACTACACATTAATTCTTCCCCTTTTTGTCAATATAAATTGACAAAGGTACGAAAACTAGTGGGATCCTAATGAAATTTTCATAGAGATACTTCATGACCAAAAGAGAACATATCAACTTGTTTTCGATGATTTCACATAGTCGAAACTTAGTGTATTCATCAATGAGTATATAGAGATACAAGAAAACTCCTACAATATTCCACAGCCGCACTCCCCGCAAAGATATGGCAATTAAGCACAAGTTCAATTAAGAACTCTCCCCCATAAAATGTCATTCCCGAAATAACAACAAGAGCGACCTAACTTTCACCAGAAAAGAAGGATTTCTTTGGATATAATCAAATCACATGAAACATGAATTTGATCACTAACATTGACAAACAAGCTTGAGATAGCAACGCTTGTGAGTTTGACCGAGCAGTGCTCTAACACATAGTCAAGCGACTCTTAGATGAGTTTTTATTCACTAAAATATGACAACCAAACTTGACATACCAACGCTTGGTGTGTTCAACCGAGCTATGCTCTAACAATCTCCCCCTTTGTCAATTTTAGTGACAAAACTCTTAATACATATGGATAAACAAATTACAAGAATTCATTATACATACGCTTGATTCCAAGTTTCAATAGCACAATAACCTGCATATATTCAATTAATAAATGCCGTTGTTGACATCTGAATAACAAAGGTTATACTCCCCCTAAAGGTAAGATAGGTAGATATTCAATCCGAACATCTTTGTTATTCCCCTTTTGTAGTCAAGATAACTACTCAACAATATAATATGTTTCTCCCCCTTAGTCAATGCTTTACTCTTTCGTTAGATATAACGTTTAAGCACAATTGTTCATTCCTTGGTGATTGCAAATCACTTGTTTACTCAATTTAATTCTCCCCCTTTTGTCACAAAATGACAAAGTTTCGAGAAAATAAAGGTCAAACCGAATGGATCTTACAAATCTAAAAGACTTGTACAACCTATAAGAGTTAAGTACGAAGGTTTCACATACCACTTTAGATAACCAATATTAAAACCAAAATTACAAGTAATTTAGTTTTAATATGTTATCAATGAGACAATTGCCCAAAGCAATTTTCCCTAATAGTTAATAAATTGACTAAGAAACTTAGTTCCCTTGTTAAAAAGATTGTAAACATACAATCTCTTATTTCGATAAGACCAAAATAAAGATCAAAATTAACTTTATTTCTTTCATCAGGTTCTAATTATTCAGAAAATAACTTAGACCTTTCTATTTAGACAAGACAAGTACTAGGTTAGTTAACTAGTATTTCTTTTCAAGGCATACGATTAGATTTGAATAACCAAATCCTTCAATTTGATAAGTCTAACTAAGATCAGAATTAACTTAGTTTCTCTTATCCGGAATCGAATTGGACTAAACAAATGATCCCGTATTTTGTTAAGCCATAAACAATACATACAAACCAAAATAAATTGACTTGCACAATTATTTTCTTAACCGAAAGCAATTGAAACAAACATAGACATTATAGCACCGAAATTGCACCGAAATTTCGTTAAGCAAAAACACTTGATACCAAACAATAAAGAAGATTTCAAACAATAAGCCAAATAAATTGACACAGTTTTTCTTAACCGGAAACAATTGAATCACACACACACACATCCATACACACATTATGGAATATATATATATATCAATTGTACCGAAATTTTGTTAAGCAAAAGAAAAATATATGCAATATAAGCAGGCTTTTCTTAAACAGAAAAACGACTAACTAACAAATTCGTTACCTCAGATTCCGCATCCTCTTCTCCCTAGAAAGATATACCATTAAGCGCAAGTTCAAGTTAGAACTCCCCCCCCAGTGTGTTGTCATCCTCTCGCAAGAACAAAAGAACAACAACAAGAGCAACCTTTACCAGAGAAAGGTTGAAACGACTTTAACTAATGCGTGTCAATAAAAAAAGTTGAAAACCCGAAACACATATGTTTATGCTAAACACAACTCATGTAAACACAAATTGATTCAACACATTGTGACTTTTTACATATGTGACGAGGTGTCAATCTCGCAAAAATAAATTTCTCTACTTCTCTTTAACTAGCAAGTAGTATAATGTAAGTAGGATCGTCCCAAGGGAGGTATGAAGTTCAAGTTGTTATGCAAATACTCTTAGCAAAGATGATTTTGTTGTAGAAATTCTGAAAATTGTAAAATGTATTCAAATATGAGATGTAATTGATTAAAGGTTCATTCTAGACCACGGAATACAAACCAAATTGATAGATAGCTATATTCTTCACATTATCATGTTACTAACAACCCTAGAATAATTAGTACGCTCAACTATTCCGTTATTATCTCCTAGCTCACCGGATACGGAAGCGCTCGACTCTTAGGTTCCTACTTGCCAAGTTTCCTAGAGGTACGCTTACTAGGTTTGACTTAAACAAGTGCTTTAAGTTCTGTGAGATAAGGTTGCTCCTAGTGATGAACTCAAAAGCATGAATCACCTACTAGTGTTGATTTCTACATATAGGTACTTAACAAAGTCCCATCATCAATACCTATATATTGCTACTTGCGTTTATTTTCTCTAGACAATTACGGGTCGAAGAAAATCTAAACTAGCAAATAGATTAAGAATTAATGATTCAATTTCGAACTTAAACCCTTAACAAATAATCCATAGACAATATTAGCATGGTAGAAATCAATCAATAACATTAATGAATGCAAGAGAACAAGTTTTTCATATCAAATATAGATTCATCTTTCGGGCTTCGAAATCGCCCTTAATCAAAGAGAGTTTTAGTTACTCATAATATTGGAGTTCATCATCAAATAATAATGGAAATAAAGTAAAGAAGATGAAAATATTAAATGAAAGCAAACCCTAGCTCAGGCTTTCTCGCAAAAATCCAAGAAGAATACGTGATATCTCAAAAGAATAGAAACCCTTTCTTTTTATAGCCTTCCCACTTTCCAAAATTAGGTCTTCAAAGTCCATCACCAAAAAGTCCACCAAGCCCATGAACCATGTGTGAGAAACCCATGTGAAAATATGTCTCAAAAATATGCTCGCCGGAAAACTGGGTTTCTGGCGGAATATGGCCGGAATCCGGCGTCGGAAAAGCATCTCGTGCCGCCTTTGTCATCGACAACTGTCACTGGCAGTTCTACACTTCCATTAGCTCAACTTTGCTTCTCTCGCAGTTCATACATTCACAAAAACCAACTAACCCAATTTCTTATCTTGCGAAAACGCACCCAAAAGCGTGACCCATAGCTCATATGTCCGGCGGCCAACTCTTGTATCCGACTCATACCCCCCTCGCGATTCAATCGAAATATTGCGATTCATGCTTCAAGTTCAAATCCGGCTACCGGAACTATGCTCACCGCCTCGCCATTCTAGCTCGCTTTTCGCACTGTTTCCAATTCAGTCCATTACCACCTGAACAATAGCTCAAATCACCACCTGCAATCTTGCCAAGACCCTGTAATTACACATCAGCTACTGCACTATTCTCCAATTCAGGCCAGCAAACCACTAGTGCCGCCTTCATCACAAAGAACGGACCACTATTCTTCTTACTTCCCTGACTTTGTTCTCGTCTCCACAACTGCAGCTGCAATTCCTGTGCACCTGCAATTTGAGCAGCCTAATTCCAAACCAGCAGCCACAGCACCATTGAACCGAAAGCAACACCATCAGTTCATAGCAGCACCTCACATCAGTAGCGTCGACTCCAGCGACCACCACTGTTAAGCTCGAGTTCCATCACTAACGCCATCGTCTCGCTCGAGCTTAATGGCAGCAGCTCCATAACCACTGTCAAGCTCGAGTTAACACGACAAACCCAAACTCGACAGCGAGTTCACTCTTTTTCTCAAACTCCAGCTGCAGACTCCAAACTCTTTTTTAAATTTGTTGTAACCTCCACAAGACTCCATCTCGCTTCATCCATCACCACTGCAGTCAAACAACCGCAAGAATAACAAGATACCACCACCGTTATACTCCCACCATCTAACCATACTCTTTAGCCAAACACACAAAGTGGTCTGACTTTAGTTCGGGTCCATTCTTGGCTTCATTCTTTTCAGGCATAACAATATCAACACCAAGGACCAATACCCATTCCTTCTTCCCAGCTGCTAAACTCATATTCACTACCAACCTCATCTGGATCTCAATATCTCCATTCCCTGCTCTTGACACAGCATCCAAACCCCTCTGTGAATCAAAACATATTAGCACCATAGTAAAATAGCAACAACAAACTAGTTTCTCCTCCATTCCATTCCTCTGATCTGGTTGAAAGAACACTCCAGCTCAAAAACTTGGTGGTTCAGGCATTTTTGCAAACACCCTTTGTGCATTCTGTTGGTAATCCATGGACAACAATTTTGCCATTGGATGAGCTCTCTTTAACCTGCAAATTTCACATTCATTCGTGACCCATAGTCATACAACACAAACACAGGTTAGCACCTAACCATTCACCCTTTATTATCAACAGCAAAAACCATTATCAAAGCCCCCAAATAACAGCTTCAGTGGTTTGCTGTTCTATCGCTTGAAAATTATACCAAAACCTCAATCAATTCAAACCCACTTCAGCTTTGCGTCTCCGACTCCAAATCGAATCTATCACCGCAACCGAGCTTTAACCTTCTTTGTTCAAGTACTTTTCCATGCTCCAATGTTCACCCACACTTTACATTCGAACCATCTCTTGTTGGTTTCGGTCCATAGCCACCACCGAGGCTCTTGATTCTGGCGTACCCATCTCGATCCCTGTCTCATTTAAGCTCTCATAGCAGCGCCTCCATTCTTGTTTTGGGAGCATGAGTTAATGAGTAAAGGGAAAATTGAATTTGTCCGAGAAGCAACTCGACCTAAATCGGTCCGTCCGTACGTATTGGGATATCTACACCCTTTGTTTTTATATAGGCCACCAACAGATTATGTGGCTTGTTAGTTCCAGAAAACCGACAGCCCAATTCTCTATTCGACCTCATTCTTCATCTCCTCCTTGCGCAACCGTAGCTAGTTTCACTCGCCCGTGAAATGGTCTTTCGCTCCAAATGGACACCGTGTCCTCCTTTCGAATTCCACCGGCTGACTCGTCGCCGCTTACTTCTCAAATCTACTTCTTCTCTTCAATGAGAATCATCACTAAAGTTGTCATGCTTTTCAGACAGAAGTTGCATCACTAAAGCCGACAAACTTTTCAGACAGCGATGAAGAAATAAAAGCAAATACTGAGAAATAATCTGCCTCCAATGCTTTTTCCATGTTTCCTCTCCTTTTGATCCAAATGACTCCAAAGTACCTGAATACTCAAATTCACACATAAGATACATATTTTACAAGAAAACTTAGCGAAGAAAGCATAAACAATAGATAAATATCAAGGTGTTTTAGACACCTATCAAATTCCCCCACACTTAGACTTTGCTAGTCCTCGAGCAAATCAAACAAAATAATTCTAAAAGATACATACAACTCCGTCTCGTCGAGGCTACGGTCACTTTTAGCATAAATAACAAGCCTTTAAACCCCTAGGTGTCCCTAGTGGACGAGTTTTAGTCTCGTGAAGGTTTACAAGAGGTCTGCCTACAAAACCTATATTTCCAACTCCGTCTATTTGTGACAAATCAATGAACGAATCCAAAATGACTACAGGAGGAGGTACCTTGTACAAATTCAGTTCATATATAAATAAAGCTCTAATTAGATAGTTGAACAAACCACAATACTCGGAAACTAACAAACCACAATCACAATGAAAAGATTAAGAAGATGGATATAGATGTAGATGTTGGCGAATGCTCACAAGTGATCGATGTTTCCCATATCCTGTCCCTCAAGGTCACTACCAAGATGAACCTATGCATCCTATTGGATTGAGCTACTGGTCAATTCTAATGTCAACACTTTGGCATATACAAGGGAACCAGTGGTCAACAAACTTATTTCTACATCAACTCACTGGCATATACAAGGGAACCAGGAGTGACTTTATTCACCAAATATAATACTTTCTTTTCTTTTTCATTTCTTTTTCACTTTTTTTTTTTTTTTTTTTTTTTTTTTTGTGACAAAGACATGATTCGATCTTTTGGATCCAAGCGCATGCTTCTTGTCGCAAGTACGTGATAGTTGCCTTGGATCCTGCATTCCACGCTTGTTTAGGCGACGGAGACAGGGACTACGTTTCACACATACTGCTATTCCCAAGTGTCATTCTTTATTCCGTTTGGTCTAATTTGGTCGGTCTCTTCTTTTTCTTTTTCTCTTTTTTTTTTTTTTTTCTTTTTCTAGCAACTCAATCACTCTATTTCATCCTAGCAGTAATAACATGTCGATGTTTAGTGACCCACCAAAGCACTTAGAGAACAATAGATAAATATGGAAAGTAAAATAAAAATAGAATGCGATATGGTGATATTCCGAGATATGGTAACGACTATCATGTTATTTGTGATTCCTGAGCTATGTTCGTTCTTGTTAATTAATGGGTTCCTCGACTCCTGCAATCAAAATGATTCCATCCACTAATGGTGTCATCCTAAAGGCACAAGTTTCTAGATTTCGGAGTTCAAAAAGCATAAATTTTTCTTGGTTTTTTCTATTTTTCTGATTTTTTTTTTTTTTTTTTTTTTTTTTAAAGGCATAAAACAAACTATACAAACATATAAATGCTCCCCCACACTTAATCTTTACATTGTCTTCAATGTAAAATTGAATCATCCAAAGAAGGTTCAAGGTGGGAAATTCCGCAAATGATATGCAAAAACAAGAAAATAAAGATAAAATGCTTAAAAATAAAAAGATAAAGGGAAAGATACAAAACCGGTGGGTTGCCTCCCACTTAGCGCTTGGTTTAACGTCGTCAGCCCGACGTTCGGCTCCAATTACTCCTCCAGAGGGAGTGGATCACTCAATGTAATCATATCCTGATTCTCCGTCACAAACTGCTCATAGTATGGTTTCAAGCGATGGCCGTTAACCTTGGAAATCAGCCCTGTTTTGGGACTAGTTATCTCAACTGCACCATGCGCAAACACATTAGTAACAACAAATGGTCCAACCCATCTGGACCTAAGTTTACCCGGAAACAATTTAAGACGATAATGGAATAAAAGTACTTTCTCGCCCTATTTCAAAACTCTTTTAGAAATCATTTTATCATGGAAAGCCTTGGTCTTTTCATTATAAATGCGTGAACTTTCATATGCATCATTTCGTATCTCTTCTAACTCATTGAGTTGAAGTTTCCTATGTTCACCAGCTGCATCTAATTCCATATTACATACCTTGATAGCCCACTAAGCTTTGTGTTCAAGTTCCACCGGAAGATGGCAAGGTTTGCCATAGACAAGCCTAAAAGGAGACATACCGATGGGTGTCTTATAAGCTGTCCTATACGCCCACAAAGCGTCATTGAGTCTATAACTCCAATCTTTCCTTGTAACATTCACCGTCTTCTCTAAGATGGACTTAATCTCCGGTTGGAAATTTCAGCTTGTCCACTCGTTTGTGGATGATACGGTGTGCCAACTTTATGAGAAATGTTATACTTCTTTAGAAGAGCGTGAAAGGATCTCTTGAAGTGCGAACCTCCATCACTAATCACCACTCGAGGTGTTCCAAACCTAAAAAGATATGTTCCTTCACAAACTCACAAACAATATGAGAATCATTGGTAGGAGTGGCTTTAGCTTCCACCTACTTAGAAACATAATCTACAAAGAAGAAGTATAAAAAATTTCCCATTGGAATTCACAAAAGGCCCCATAAAATCGATACCCCAAACATCAAAAATCTCAACAATGAGAATTGGTGTTTGCGGCATTTGGTTTCTAGCACCAAGGTTGCCTGTCCTTTGGCACCTATCACAAGCCTTACAACATAGATATGCATCCTTAAACAATGTAGGCCAATAAAAACCACTTTCGAGAACCTTGAGGGCTGTCCTCTTGGCTCCGAAATGGCCACCACAAGCATATGAGTGACAAAAATTCAGAATTGATTGGAACTCGGATTCAAGTACGCACCAAGCGGATCATTTGATCGGAGCAATGCTTCCACAAATAAGGTTCATCCCATATATATTGCTTAGCAATCTTCTTGAGCTTGTGTTTCTGGAATGTAGACATGGAACTAGGTACTTGTCCCGTCACCAAGAAGTTAACGATATCAGCGTACCATGGAGTTGTGCCACCAACCGCAAAGAGTTGCTCATCCGGAAGCTATCATGCAAAGGAATCGCTTCTTCGGACACAACCAATCCGCTTAAATGATCCGCTACAGTATTCTCACCGCCCTTCTTGTCCTTGATTTGCAAGTTGAACTCTTGAAGAAGAAGAATCCACCTTATGAGCCTTGGCTTAGCATCCTTCTTTGTGAGCAAGTATCGAAGTGCAGCATGGTCGGAGAAAACAACCACCTTCGTACCCACTAAATAAGATCGAAACTTCTCTAGTGCAAACACTATGGCCAAAAGCTCCTTTTCAAAAGAGTGGAGTAGTTGATTTGTGCTCCGTTGAGAGTTCTAGAAGCATAATAAATGGCATATGGAACTTTGCCATCTCGCTGTCCCAACACGGCTCCAACGGCATAATCACTCGCATCGCACATCAACTCAAATGGCTTGCTCCGGTCCGGTGGTTTGATGATTGGTGCGGTAGTCAACAACTCTTTTAAGGTGTCGAAAGCTTCCTTGCATTCCTTGTCACAATCAAAGGCCACATCTTTTTGCAAGAGTCTACACAGGGGCATTGCAATCTTGGATAAATCCTTGATGAATCTCCTATAAAAACTCGCATGACCAAAGAAAGGAGCGAACCTCCCTCACATTTGTGGGGTATTGTAAGTTCCGAATCAAATCTATCTTAGCCTTGTCAACTTCTAACCCCTTAGAGGATACAACATGACCTAGCACAATCCCATGATTGACCATAAAGTGACATTTTTCCCAATTAAGCACAAGATTAGTTTCTACGCATCGTTTAAGAATAAGTGCAAGGTTATCTAAGCATTTGTCAAAAGAATCACCATACACGCCGAAATCATCCATAAACACTTCTATGATGCTTTCCACATAATCCGAAAATATACTTACCATACAACGTTGAAAAGTGGCTGGTGCATTGCACAAGCCAAATGGCATACGTCTATACGCAAAAGTGCCAAAAGGGCAAGTAAATGTCGTCTTTTCTTGATCTTCCCGGAGCTATTACAATCTGGTTATAACCGAAAAACCATCAAGGAAACAAGTAAAAAGCATGTCTAGCCAACCTTTCAAGCATTTGATCAATGAATGGTAAGGGAAAATGGTCCTTTCGGGTGGTAGAGTTGAGCTTTGTAATCAATGCACACTCTCCAACCGGTCCCGGATTCTAGTTGGAACCAAGTCATTATCTTCGTTTTTCACCACCGTGATTCCGGACTTCTTTGGAACGACTTGAATCGGGCTCACCCATTTGCTATCGGATATGGGATAGATCACCCCTACTTCCAACAATTTCAGATTTCCTTCTTAACTACTTCCATCATTGGAGGGTTCAAGCGACGTTGAGCTTCTCTTGTTGGTTTTGCCCCCTCCTCAAGAAGTATTCGGTGCATACATGTGGAAGGACTAATTCCTTTGATATCGGCTATAGTCCACCCAATGGCAGATTTGTACTCTCTTAGCACTCGAACAAGCTTCTCCTCTTGCACCTTGGTAAGGTTGTTGGCAATGATCACCGGTAACTCTTCCTTGTCACCTAAATACACGTATTTAAGGTGATCAGGCAGAGGTTTCAACTCAAGAATAGGTGCCTCGCACAATCGACGGTAAAAGTTTCTCATTAGTAAGCGGCAAAGAAACATAAGACACATTATATTTTGGTGGAACTTCTTGTAATGAGTTAAGAGATAAAACAGCCTCTTTAAGCTCATCACAAATAGACAATTCACTTTCAATGTCTTTGTATTTTCCATAACCTAAACCTTCCACTATGGTGTTTTCTAAAGCATCTTCACCATTCAATTCAAAAATCTGTTGAGCTAGAGAATCAATAATATCAATTGAAAAATAGGAATGCACATCACTAGGATATCTCATAGCCTCAAAGATATTGAAACTTATGACTTCGTCATCAAATTCCATAGTTAAAGCGCCCTTGAAAACATCAATCTTTGTTCTAGCGGTTCTCATGAATGGTCTACCCAACAAGAAGGGAGTAGACGATGGTGAATCTTCATCCATCATGTCAAGAACATAGAAATCACTGGAAATATGAGTTGATTAACCCGCACCAAAACATCTTCAATAACCCCTTTCGGGTAAGAATTAGACCTATCGCCAAGTTGTATAACAATAGGTATTCTTAAGAGGTCCAAGATTCAATGATTCATAAACGGAGGCAGGCATAACATTAATGGATGCTCCTAAATCTAACATAGCACGTTCAAACCCGATTTTACCAATAGTACATGGTATGGTGAAACTACCGGGGTCTTTCAACTTAGGTGGGAGTTTCTTTTGAAGATATGCCGAAGCATTCTCCCCACACTCATTACCTCGTTCTGGGTTAATTTGTGCTTGTTAGTGCACAATTCCTTCAAGAACTTTGCCCAACGTGGAACTTGCCTTATCGCCTCAATGAGTGGAATGTTCACTTCAATCTTCTTAAAGATTTCCAACAGCTCTTGGTACAATGTCTCCTTGTTCGACTTTGCAAACCCGCTAGGAAAAGGCGGAGAAGTAACATAAGTAGAAACATGAGTTTTAGAGTTAGAATTTGTTACCGGGTCAGCCTTTTAGGGGTTGTTTCACCCTCTTCTTTCTCCAACTCAGTTCATGGGACACCGGTGATGTTTCCGGTTTCTCTACTTGCTTCCCACTTCGTAACTCAATAGCATTGGCATTCTCCTTGTGATTTATTGATTGCGAAGGAAGTTTTCCTCCGCTTGTGCTTCCAATTTGCTCACGGCATTAGCTAATTGACCCATTTGTGTTCGGATGTCCTTCATATCCATTGCTGTCTTTTGCTTATCTTGCACCATTGTGTTGAGAATGAGATTCAACTTGTCATCTATACTCGTGCCTTGAGTTTCTTGTGGTGGTCTTTGCATGAATTGATATCCTCCTTGTTGATTGAAAGTAGGATTTGCAGCTTGACACTTGCTTGTTTGCATAGCCTGAAATTCGGATGATCACGCCAACTGGATTGTATGTGTTGGAGTACGGATCGTACCTCGGCCTTTGCCGATTTTGGTACATAGCACTTGCTTGCTCAACATCTTCGGTATATGATGATGGTATGACGGCTGCAGACTATTTGAGTCATCATTCTCTCCATGTTGCCCATCCTTTGTTCCATGTGTGAAGAATTGCTAACTTCATTCACCTTCCTTACTCACGATTCATCTCGAGTGTAGAATTGTTGAGTGTTCGCAGCCATATTCTCCAACAAACTTGTAGCTTCCGCAATGGTCTTGTTGGTAAGTGCACCACCACTTGTGGCATCGATCAAATTTCTATCATTAGAAAGCAGCCCCTCGTAGAAATATTGAATCACAAGTTGATCGCTGATTTGGTGGTGTGGACAACTAGCTAAAAGCTTCTTGTAGCGCTCCCAATACTCATGGAGAGTCTCTCCCGATACTTGCCTAATACCACAAATCTCCTTGCGAATCACAAGCTGCTTTTGATCTTTGGAAAATACTTCTCAAGGAACAATTTCTTCATCCCATTCCATGTGGTTATGCTTCCAGCGGGTAAGCAAAAGAACCACTCTCCCGCAGATATCTAAAAGAGAGAAAGGAAAAGTTGTCATCATAGCCATATCCGCATCTGCAGGTTGCTTGCTTCATACTAGTCACAACATGATGGAATTGTTGCAAGTGACGATTAGGATCTTCTCCCGCTAAACCTCTCGAATTTGGGCAGCAAGTTAATCAATTGTGGTTTCAACTCAATGGTTCCATTCATTTGAATACATAGAGGTGGCCGATCTAGGTTTGGAGAAGTGAGCTCCTTGAGTGTTCTTGGAGCAGGTGGTCGACCTCCCATTGTGTTGTCTTCCTCTTCGTCCGAGTCCGAGAATTCACTTGGTGTAGAACTTTGAGGAAGTGGAGTGTTGATGCTCGAATGAAATCCTTAAGTAAAGTGCCCGAACGAAGACGTATACCAATTGGACTTGGTCTGCCCTCTCCACGCATTCACCAAAGAAATAGTACTGAAAATCGATTCTAAGAGGTTGAATAAGTATATAGAAACGAAAATAAAAGCAAAAGTAACAACTAAGAATAAAAATAACAACTAGACTTGCCATCGCTGCCTCCCGGCGGCGCGCCAATTTTGACGAGGTGTCAATCTCGCAAAAATAAATTTCTCTACTTCTCTTTAACTAGCAAGTAGTATAATGTAAGTAGGATCGTCCCAAGGGAGGTATGAAGTTCAAGTTGTTATGCAAATACTCTTAGCAAAGATGATTTTGTTGTAGAAATTCGAAAATTGTAAAATGTATTCAAATATGAGATGTAATTGATTAAAGGTTCATTCTAGACCACGGAATACAAACCAAATTGATAGATAGCTATATTCTTCACATTATCATGTTACTAACAACCCTAGAATAATTAGTACGCTCAACTATTCCGTTATTATCTCCTAGCTCACCGGATACGGAAGCGCTCGACCACTTAGGTTCCTACTTGCCAAGTTTCCTAGAGGTACACTTACTAGGTTTGACTTAAACAAGTGCTCTAAGTTCTTGTGAGATAAGGTTGCTCCTAGTGATGAACTCAAAAGCATGAATCACCTACTAGTGTTGATTTCTACATATAGGTACTTAACAAAGTCCCATCATCAATACCTATATATTGCTACTTGCGTTTATTTTCTCTAGACAATTACGGGTCGAAGAAAATCTAAACTAGCAAATAGATTAAGAATTAATGATTCAATTTCGAACTTAAACCCTTAACAAATAATCCATAGACAATATTAGCATGGTAGAAATCAATCAATAACATTAATGAATGCAAGAGAACAAGTTTTTCATATCAAATATAGATTCATCTTTCGGGCTTCAAATCGCCCTTAATCAAAGAGAGTTTTAGTTACTCATAATATTGGAGTTCATCATCAAATAATAATGGAAATAAAGTAAAGAAGATGAAAATATTAAATGAAAGCAAACCCTAGCTCCGGCCTCTCGCAAAACTCCAAGAAGAATACGTGATATCTCAAAAGAATAGAAACCCTTTCTTTTTATAGCCTTCCCACTTTCCAAAATTAGGTCTTCAAAGTCCATCACCAAAAAGTCCACCAAGCCCATGAACCATGTGTGAGAAACCCATGTGAAAATATGTCTCAAAAATATGCTCGCCGGAAAACTGGGTTTCCGGCCGGAATATGGCCGGAATCCGGCGTCGGAAAAAGCATCTCGGCCGCCTTTGTCATCGGACATCGTCACCGTGCGTTCTACACTTCCATTAGCTCAACTTTGCTTCTCTGCAGTTCATACATTCACAAAAACCAACTAACCCAATTTCTTATCTTGCGAAAACGCACCCAAAAGCGTGACCCATAGCTCATATGTCCGGCGGCCAACTCTTGTATCCGACTCATACCCCCTCGCGATTCACCGAAATATTGCGATTCATGCTTCAAGTTCAAATCCTGCCACCGGAACTATGCTCACTAGGCTCGCCATTCTAGCTCGCAGACCTTGTTTCCAATTGGTCCATTACCACCTGAACAATAGCTCAAATCACCACCTGCAATCTTGCCAAGACCCTGTAATTACACATCAGCTACTGCACTATTCTCCAATTCAGGCCAGCAAACCACTAGTGCCAGCTTCATCACAGCAGCACAGACCACTATTCTTCTTACTTCCCTGACTTTGTTCTCGTCTCCACAACTGCAGCTGCAATTCCTGTGCACCTGCAATTTGAGCAGCCTAATTCCAAACCAGCAGCCACAGCACCATTGAACCGAAAGCAACACCATCAGTTCATAGCAGCACCTCACATCAGTAGCGTCGACTCCAGCGACCACCACTGTTAAGCTCGAGTTCCATCACTAACGCCATCGTCTCGCTCGAGCTTAATGGCAGCAGCTCCATAACCACTGTCAAGCTCGAGTTAACACGACAAACCCAAACTCGACAGCAAGTTCACTCTTTTTCTCAAACTCCAGCTGCAGACTCCAAACTCTTTTTTAAATTTGTTGTAACCTCCACAAGACTCCATCTGCTTCATCCATCACCAGCTGCAGTCAAACAACCAGTAACAACAGCATACCACCACTGTTATACTCCCAGCCATCTAACCATACTCTTTAGCCAAACACACAGTGGTCACCAGCTTTAGTTCAGGTCCATTCTTGGCTTCATTCTTTTCAGGCATAACAATATCAACACCAAGGACCAATACCCATTCCTTCTTCCCAGCTGCTAAACTCATATTCACTACCAACCTCATCTGGATCTCAATATCTCCATTCCCCCGCTCTTGACACAAAGATCCAAACCCTCTTGTGAATCAAAACATATTAGCACCATAGTAAAATAGCAACAACAAACTAGTTTCTCCTCCATTCCATTCTTCTGATCTGGTTGAAAGAACACTCCAGCTCAAAAACTTGGTGGTTCAGGCATTTTTTGCAAACACCCTTTGTGCATTCTGTTGGTAATCCATGGACAACAATTTTGCCATTGGATGAGCTCTCTTTAACCTGCAAATTTCACATTCATTCGTGACCCATAGTCATACAACACAAACACAGGTTAGCACCTAACCATTCACCCTTTATTATCAACAGCAAAAACCATTATCAAAGCCCCCAAATAACAGCTTCAGTGGTTTGCTGTTCTATCGCTTGAAAATTATACCAAAACCTCAATCAATTCAAACCCACTTCAGCTTGCAGTCTCCAGCTCCAAATCGAATCTATCAGCCTGCAATCTGAGCTTTAACCTTCTTTGTTCAAGTACTTTTCCATGCTCCAATGTTCACCCACACTTTACATTCGAACCATCTCTTGTTGGTTTCAGTCCATAGCCACCACTGAGGCTCTTGATTCCTGGCGTACCCATCTCGATCCCTGTCTCATTTAAGCTCTCATAGCAGCGCCTCCATTCTTGTTTTCAGGGAGCATGAGTTAATGAGTAAAGGGAAAATTGAATTTGTCTGAGAAGCAACTCGACCTAAATCAGGCGTCCGTACGATTGGGATATCTACACCCTTGTTTTTATATAGGCCACCAACAGATTATGTGGCTTGTTAGTTCCAGGTAACTGACAGCCCAATTCTCTATTCGACCTCATTCTTCATCTCCTCCTTGCGCAACCGTAGCTAGTTTCACTCGCCTGTGAAATGGTCTTTCTGCTCCAAATGGACACTGTGTCCTCCTTTCGAATTCCACCAGCGACTGCTGCCTCTTACTTCTCAAATCTACTTCTTCTCTTCAATGAGAATCATCACTAAAGTTGTCATGCTTTTCGCATTTAAGTTGCATCACTAAAGCCGACAAACTTTTCAGACAACGATGAAGAAATAAAAGCAAATACTGAGAAATAATCTACCTCCAATGCTTTTTCCATGTTTCCTCTCCTTTTGATCCAAATGACTCCAAAGTACCTGAATACTCAAATTCACACATAAGATACATATTTTACAAGAAAACTTAGCGAAGAAAGCATAAACAATAGATAAATATCAAGGTGTTTTAGACACCTATCAATATGAGATTCAATCGGAACACCTTATGATACTTTGATAAAGCCTACCAACATGGGATAGAACTTAATCCTGCTAAATCAAAAAGTCGCACAAACCATAAGGGTTCAAATCATATGAGATCGAATATTAAGGTTATGAAAACCGAATTAGACATCCCATAAATCGAAAACACATAGCAATAATATAGACATTCAAGCACAGGCTATGTAATCGGAAATTATCACAAGAAAAATTATAAAATAATAATTTTATTCATAAATAATGATAGTCTTATTCAAAAATAGACCTTATACAATAATCGAAGTAAATCAAAAACTCGATGTCTATTTTTCTTGGATTAAGTATTACAACATATAACTTAATCCCTAGAAGTGCTCTGATTTTTTACTGAGGTTTCTTCAGTGTTCAAGTTCTTGAGTCTTCTCTTTTCTTTCAGATGATTGAGTCTCCTCTTCAAGAGATTCACCTCCACAATCAACTTCAAAAGATTTGACTCGAGCCACTTCTCATTCTTTACAGATGCTTCCAATTGTTCTTGAGCAATTTCGAAATCTCTTATTAAAAAGAACATAAGCTCAAGTGATATTTGATTCCTCTTATGTTCCCTTGAAAAGTAACACTTAATCTCAGTAGGAAGACATGTGTTTCAAGCTTCTGTAATTGTGAATCAATATCAATAGTATTTTCACCCATCTTGAACTGCAGACTAGAAGTGGAAAAAGAATCGGTTCAAAAGATGTTTTTATATTTCAAATAAAACTTGATTCCCAAGTTTTAGAATACCTAATAGGGTATTTTATTTGAATAAAATTTTGTGAAAATATACATATTCAGAAACAAAATAATGAAGGATTTTCCGAAACATTATTATCGAGAGAGTCTGAATATTCCTTGTACAATATTATCATGAATTTTCCGAGATCGAAAGTATTTTTCTATAATAGAAAAAGTACCATAACTAGAAAAATACTTTAGTTGTTCATGATACAGATAGATTAAGTATAGTTTTATACTTTTCTCATATTCCAGTGCTCTTTTTAGAACTTCCCATTTATTTAAATCGAGCACAGATTTTGGAAATTCCGATCAACAAACTTAGTTGTTGATGTGAGCACTTGATGGCTCATCTTTGTTTGTGGAATATGATCTATCATGATGTTTTCAGACATCTTCCTTTTTGAAACTATTCCAAGAATGAGCTTCTTTCATTAAGTCACAACTTGAGTGATCTGATTCAACAAAAGGATTAGTTCGAAAAACAGGATTATAAGTTTGACAAGAATCCTTTTGAGTCATGAATTGAGCAGAACTCTTATATCGGCCCAAAAAATTCATGAAATATGACAACATCTTTTGATGAGATTGTTTCCTTGATTTTATTTAGACAGTTGATCAACAACAAAACAACATGATTTGAAATCATTTGTTTGAGTGCATTTATACCGATCTTTGCCATGATTAGTGAGATAATTCTTGTCACAATAAATGACTGTTTTACTTGACCGGATATTAGTCATAGGATTATCCCTTGAAACACATCTCTTTTGATTCTTGCAAGTGGTTAGACTATTAGAATCAAGATGTTGTTTATTAGTTAAGAGATTCTGGGAATTAGAATCACATATCCTTGTCTTAACTAATACTACCTCCGTTTTAGGAAAAGTGATACTTTCACTTTTTCATTTTTGCCTAAAAATAGTCCAAATTGAAAAAGTGAAAGTATCACTTTTCCTAAAACGGAGGTAGTAGATCTTTTCGACTTGATCATTGTCGATTCTTGATTGATTTCAAGAGAAAATGGAACTGTATTTTCATTTTGATATAGACTAGATGTAATTACCATCATGTCAGGAGGTTCATAAACTCCAAGAATTTCTTGAGATGCAGTTTTTTCATGAAACCTGATTTTTATCAAAGAATCTTTGATAATCCTTTTGACAGATGGATAATATATATTATCTATTAGATTATATTTTTCATCAAGCTTTACAAAAATTTAATATCATCACAGATCATCCGAATCGACTTGTGCATCACAGTACTTGTTTTTTATTAACGCGTCATGGTTAATGTTTCCTGAATTGTGTTCAACCAGTGAACTAACACTATTGAGCTGTTTATCAGGATCTGAAAACAAATTGACTTCCTGAAGTATATCATCTTCTTGATCAGCGTTAAACGAATCATTCATCGGATTCAATTCTTATAGGTTGGATCGCACCAAACACAGATTGTTAGATCTTTTCGTGTTTACTGCTCTAATACCAATTGAAAAGACGAGGTACCCAAATACACCACAATCTTTAAATTATCCACATATAAGTCCTCTTCCAAAAGTGATTGTCTATGGGACAAAGTCGAGACAATACGACAAATCGGTATTCACACTTTGTGTGATCGTCTATTGATACGAGATCGAGACAATACAAAAATCAAAGTGTGATTACTTGATAATAGGTTTGGACTTAACCAAACTCTATAGGATCACTATCAAGTAATCTGAGTTAATGTTTGTGTATTTTACTTCTAATTATAATAAACAATTATAATTGCGGAAATAGAAAAGTAAAAGACACAACAAGATTTTGTTAACGAGAAAACCGCAAATGCAGAAAAACCACAGGACCAAGTCCGAATTGAATACTCTTAATTAAGCCGCTATACAAAATCTAAACCAACTTCGTATGGTTCAGACCAAACAACTAAACCTAGTTCACTTAGTTTCTTCAGTATCCCTATGCTTCCGACATTCAATAAGTGCACGCACTGGAACAATTTCTTTGGATCGTATTCCAAACAGTAAAGGAACAACAAATCTGTTTGGTAACAACTCTATTGATTCTTTTCGGATAAAAAAATCTCAAGTCATATGAAAACGCTCTTCCGTTTAAACTAATAAACTCCTTTGCCTGTTTAGATCAATCTAATCTCTATTACCTAAGTAATAATATTCGGATTTATAACAATCAAAATAGAACTCAAGAGAACTATTAGGTGTTACCTATCTCACGCAACTAATCAATCGAATAGATTCGATTCTAGCTGGATCCCAGTCGATCAAGGTTTGTGATACACAAAGATATGAGAAACCAATAAGAAATCTTCTTCGTCTTCAAATCTTCTTTAATCTTCAATTAAACCTGCACAACACCACTTGAATCTTTTGTGATCAATCACGCACAGAACAAAGTCTGTTAATAATGGATTATCACAATATGTCTTTAGATCTAAAAAACAGTTCTAAAGATCACGTCGACACTTCGATCTAGTTTGAGTGAATCTTATATCATAAGAGAAGATTCTCAAGAATAAACAAAGTAGGTGCAATCAAAGTTCAACAACTGTTAGTCAATCAAATCAATCAAAATCTAATAAACTGTAATTATCTAGTTTCCCACCAACGGTACTCGTAGAGCTTCTTGATCCCACGGAAGTCTTTAAACGAGCAGTCGTAAGAGATTTCGCATAATTAGGGTACTTTCCTCTTTAGATAGACGGCTCCACCAGTAACAAAAAAAAAAGATGAAGTTTGCCTGGCTCTTAGATATGCAATAAATGCCCAAATCCGGTTTTCATAATTCCTGGAAATGCTCTATCCAATATTTTCCGAAATCTCTCAATAGAAATTCTCCAATAGTAAATGCACATTAACAATTTTTATTCTCTAGAGATATGCATTAAATTGATGGTAATTAAAGCATATAAAACTAACAACCTTAATTAAAAGATTCTTAATTTATTTCGGACCGGGATCTCCTTGAGTAATTAAGGAATAACTTTGAACAATAATTATAAGAGTTATTTTTCGTGTTCAAATTATGTTGACATCTTTTCTTTGTAAATCATCTTTCACATTTACATTCTTGGAATCGATTATACCACACTTCCAAACAAGTTTAGAATTAGTTCATCTGTATTCCAAGACAACTATGTGATTGATCAAATATCAAATCACAATCATGGGTTCAATCGGTTCTACCAATCACTTGGATCAGTTATGCCTTAATATGGATTACTTGTGATCGGACACACAATTTACCAGGACCGTTACGTCAGTTACTAGGATCGGTTACGTCAATTACCAGGACCGGTAACCCTATACTCATGGTATTGCTTGTGATCAGTTACACAAGTTACTAGGATAGGTTACACCAATTACTAGGAATAGTTACACCAATTACAAGGATCGATTACACAACTCTTTTGTGATCGGTCACACCAGTTACTAGGATCGGTCACTGATAGGTTTTGTAAACACATTGATATTTATCCATTGTTTATGCTTTCTTTGTTGCTTTTCTTGTAAATTATGTATCTTATGTTTGATTTTGAGTTTATTAGGTGCAATGGAGCCATTTGGAGCGAAAGAAGGAGAAATCACTCATCTAGAGCGAAAAGGACAGCTGAACAAGAAAGCAAAGGGTTGTCGGTTATCTGGAACTGATAAGCCAAATTATTTGAGGTGGCTTATATCCAACAGTGGGTGCTTGGTAGGCTCAAAAACCTACAATGAAATACTGCAAGTGCACAACGTCTAACTAGTAGACAATGGCAAGTACAGGTCGTTCCCACGAGGAGTGTGAAATACTCGACCAACTAATACCAAGAACTAAGTAACCAAATATATGATGTTTTAACGGTTTTCAGAAATTCGGAAAAAAATGAAATAATAAGAATTCTGATAATAAACAAAATGAGAAGTGGGTTATTAGGGTTTTCGGTTTCCACCAATTGATTATGCAAACTCTACTAATCGTTAAAAATATATTCCATGCATTTTCAAATATTGTTTCTCCATTTGTAATTTTCTTCGCTTCATGGGTAGTGATTCTAAAGCATTACCTATCAATCCTAAAGCATATCACGTCAAGGGATTTAACCAAAGCACACCATATCAATTGAAAAACATAAATAATCAAGAAAATCACATGAACAATAAAATACCAAGCTATATAAAGACAAACTACTAGTCATTCAAATCATTATTGAGCGTATAAATGTAGAGTTTACACAATTAAATTGGTTTCTACTTAAACCCTAACATGACTCTAGCTAGACATGGCTTTCTCAAAAGCCATAAATATACTAAAATCAAACTCTAGCTAATGAGAAGCAAAGAATCAAAAAACAAAACTTCAAAACCCTTCTTCTTTTTCTGTTCCGGCTCTGTGGCCCGGCGTCGGCCCCCCTTCTTCATTTTGAAACAACACATAAATATAGCCCACAAATGAATTCACGCTTTTCTATTTCTTCACCACATCACCACCCAATAGAAGTCTGCCACATGTCATGAAAATATAAATCCTCCCAATGATATCGTGTCGCATGTCATAATATGATGAGACTTACATGAAACCACCAAGGCAATGAATTTCATATAGAAAGCATGATATTTTCCAGCATGTGCTCGGTCCCACCTTAGCTATATGTGCACAAATGACGTCATTTTACCTCAAACATTCCTTCAGATTCTTTATATATATAGTAAGAGAACTTATATAAGGACAAGATATATTAATCTTTCCTTTTTCTTCATTTGCACTTCATTTGTACGTGGTCATGGGGTGGTATTCTTCCATTCTTATGCTAACAATAAAGTCACGCTTGATCAATCTTAGGTGGCATTAGTATGCTGACATCGACTCGCTTCACCATGCATTAATTTAAATTAAAACTTATCTGTCCATTGTGCATGCAGTGACACTATATTGACTATAATAATAAGAGTATGCCAACGGAATTTTAATTACTTGCGCCCACAAACAAAGATCCTCTTCTGACCATGTCTAAAGGAATTGTAAACTTAATCATGTACTCATTTGCCTTGCAAGTCCATGAAGCTCGGTTTTTGTTCGGTGCCGTGCGTAACCTGAGAGGTGCTGATATATAGGAATACCAGGCCCAGGCCACATTTAGCCATTTTAGTCGCAAATGTCATTTTGTTGTTTATTTAACCACTTATTCTTCAGGTGATTGGATTTGTTTGTAATTCCTGCAAAAGCCTTAAAACAATATTATTAGCCAAATAATGAGGCCTAGCTAATGTAAATATGGGTACAATTGTGTCGCACTTGCGTGCTTATCAACACCCCCACACTTACATTTTGCTAGTCCGCGAGCAAAACAAAAATAAGACCTGCTACATAGCTGGTCATATCTTCAAACATTTTTTTAGACCCGCTACACAGCTGGTCATAACCCTAAAAATCATATATATATATATATATATATATATATTTCATTTTTTTTTATGCAGTTTTTTTTTAAGACCCGCTAAACAGCTGGTCATATGATGCAATTTTTTTTTTAAACTCCAAATGAAAATGCCACTCCCCCACACTTAAACATTACATTGTCCTCAATGTAATTGAGTCATCCAACGTAGAGATTATGATGGGAAATTCAGGAATGGCATACAAAAAGAAAACAAACAAAAGTGAAAGATAGAGTAAAGGGAACAAATCTGATGGGTTGACTCCCATGAAGCGAAAGGTATTTGTTTCCCTGTTGCCAGTACCACGTTCTCAAACAAGATGAGGTTAGTACCCCCAAGTAAGCTGCCAATCATATATATTGAGTCTGAAAAGTTGAGGATCAACCCAACCATTCCGGTCAGCTGAAAATATGCACCTGCAAAAACTATAATCATCCAAAGATATATGTGAATCCATTCCCCATAAATAACAATCCTTAGTAATCAATCCATGCATTGTCAGGATTTGTAAATCATTCACACAAAGAGGTAGAAATTGTTCAATAGCTTCTAGTTGAGGTGCACACCCTAAATCAGGTTCTAAATCAGCGGAAATAACTTTCATGGATGATATTGGTTCAAGTTGAGAAAAATAGGGCACACGAACATATGTTGGCTCAAATGGAGCAATAGTATCATGACTCATAGACCCATTATCATTTACAACGGTTTCATTATTAATATTATCAAGCTGAGTCAAGGTCGGAGCTTTACCGACTGATGGAACTAGTCGAGACTCGGGCAGAATTAGAGGTTCTAGTTTGGGTTTCCATTTATTAGTGTCTAGCAGCGGTGTGGAGTCTAATAAGGCATTGACTTCACAAATAACACTATCATCATCAAAATCATACCCAAATGAGCTAAGCAAACCTTTAATGGATCTTCCGAGTGGCTCTTGCAAAAGCCTTGCGAGTGCATATTTTCTTTTCGCCCACAGCACTTCATGCTAAGGTACCTAAAAAAATCAAATAAAATGCGTAAAAAGAACCAAACGAAATCTAAAAGAAAAACAAAATAAAATTATGTACAAAAAGATATCAATCACAGAGTATTTCTCAACCACTCCCCGGCAGCGGCGCCAAAAACTTGGTAGGCTCAAAAACCTACAATGAAATACTGCAAGTGCACAGCGTCTAACTAGTAGACAATGGCAAGTACAGGTCGTTCTCACGAGGAGTGTGAAATACTCGACCAACTAATACCAAGAACTAAGTAACCAAATATATGATGTTTTAACGGTTTTCAGAAATTCGGAAAAAATGAAATAATAATAATTCTGATAATAAACAAAATGAGAAGTGGGTTATTAGGGTTTTCGGTTTCCACCAATTGATTATGCAAACTCTACTAATCGTTAAAAATATATTCCATGCATTTTCAAATATTGTTTCTCCGCTGTAATTTTCTTCGCTTCATGGGTAGTGATTCTAAAGCATTACCTATAAATCCTAAAGCATATCACGTCAAGGGATTTAACCAAAGCACGCCATATCAATTGAAAAACATAAATAATCAAGAAAATCACATGAACAATAAAATACCAAGCTATATAAAGACAAACTACTAGTCATTCAAATCATTATTGAGCATATAAATGTAGAGTTTACACAATTAAATTGGTTTCTACTTAAACCCTAACATGACTCTAGCTAGACATGGCTTTCTCAAAAGCCATAAATATATTAAAATCAAACTCTAGCTAATGAGAAGCAAAGAATCAAAAACAAAACTTCAAAACCCTTCTTCTTTTTCTGTTCCGGCTCTGTGGCCCGGCGTCGGCCCCCCCTTCTTCATTTTGAAACAACACATAAATTTAGCCCACAAATGAATTCACGCTTTTCTATTTCGTCACCACATCACCACCCAATAGAAGTCTGCCACATGTCATGAAAATATAAATCCTCCCAATGATATCGTGGCGCATGTCATAATATGATGAGACTTACATGAAACCACCAAGGCAATGAATTTCATATAGAAAGCATGATATTTTCCTGCATGTGCTCGGTCCCACCTTAGCTATATGTGCACAAATTACGTCATTTTACCTCAAACATTCCTTTAGATTCTTTATATATATAGTAAGAGAACTTATATAACCTGGCGAGATTGGGGTATACCCAATGAGACAAAATAGGGTTATTTTGAAGTAAAACCAAGCCACCCCTTAACCTTGTATTTTCAAAATGGCTAAAATGTCCTTGTTTAATTAACACTTAAAATTCTAATTAGGTTAATTAGTTGAGTTTAGATTAAAATTTTGAAATTATGAATTTGAGTAATGAAATTTTTGATTGAACTTTGGGTAGTTTTTTGATGAAAAAAAAATTGTTTTGAAAAAATCTTTTGGAACGGAAATGAAAGCACACTACCTTAACACTTCTAAAGAGGGGATTGCAAAGATCTTGTATGAATCAGACTCAAAATTAGATTAGAAATCAACGATTTCAGTTCTGAAAGTATGAAAAGTCGGCAAGGTCGACGAATGAAGGCCATGCCGGCCAAACTTTTATTTTTTGACATATAGGAGACGACAGAAAAAAATTTATTAGCCGGCAAGGTCTTCAAAAAATACCATGCCGGCTGTTGAAAATACCCTGCCGGCGGTTGAAAATACCATGCCGGCTGTTCATAAAAATATATAAGCCGGCAAGGTCTTTAAAAAATACCCTGTCAGCTGTGTATTAGCCGGCATGGTCTTCATAAAATACCCTGCCGGCTGTTTAAAAATTACAGTCGCCATGGCTATTATGAAAAGTCGGCAAGATATGCATGTCACGACCTTGCCGAGTTGAATTGTTGAATTTTTACGATCGCCATGACTATTATGAAAAGTCGGCAAGATATGCATGTCACGACCTTGCCGGCGAAAAACACAGAAATCATAAATTTTGATTTCTGACTTAATATAAGGTATCTGGGATTGGGTATTATTTTGTAACCAATCTCAAATCGAGTATGTACATACTCAGTTTGAGATTGGGTACAAAATAATACCCAATTTCAAAACCCGTATGATTCATTTTTTTTTCTGTTTTTTTTTTTTTAATCTCATCATGTATGATTAGAGGGAATAGAGTTTTTGAAAAAATAATTTGAAACTTTTTTTAGGGAGGATTCAGCCGGCAAGGTTTGGGGGGGGGGGGGGAATTTGGTCTTTCAATATCATTTAGACACCCCTTAGCACACTAGGTTGGATGGCTTTAAATTTGGTATATCCCAATTAGTTTGGGTATACCCCAATCAAGCCAGGTTATATAAGGACAAGATATATTAATCTTTCCTTTTTCTTCATTTGCACTTCATTTGTACGTGGTCATGGGGTGATATTCTTCCATTCTTATGCTAACAATAAAGTCACGCTTGATCAATCTTAGGTGGCATTAGTATGCTGACATCGACTCGCTTCACCATGCATTAATTTAAATTAAAACTTGTCTGTCCATTGTGCATGCAGTGACACTAGATTGACTATAATAATAAGAGTATGCCAACGGAATTTTAATTACTTGCGCCCACAAACAAAGATCCTCTTCTAACCATGTCTGAAGGAATTATAAACTTAATCATGTACTCCTTCGCCTTGCAAGTCCATGAAGCTCGGTTTGTGTTTGGTGCCGTGCGTAACCCTGAGTGGTGCTGATATATAGGAATACCAGGCCAGCCACATTTAGCCATTTTAGTCGCAAATGTCATTTTGTTGTTTATTTAACCACTTATTCTTCAGGTGATTGGATTTGTTTGTAATTCCTGCAAAAGCCTTAAAACAATATTATTAGCCAAATAATGAGGCCTAACTAATGTAAATATGGGTACAATTGTGTCGCACTTGCGTGCTTATCAGTGCTTGTAGTAATTCTCATCATTACCCAACCATGAAAACAAGAGAAATGTTTCTCTTCTCATTATTACTCTTCAGGAATTCAAAGAAGGAAGAAATACGGTGGCACAAATTGTCCGAAAATCAGTGAAATGAGATGATGAAGAAATCAACCGATCAACGCAGGTTCCATCTACCGATTGAGTAGAAGAGATGGTAAAGGCCCGAGATCAAGAAATTAGGGTTTTGATATGGATCAATCGAGTTGAAATAAGAATCAGAAGAAGGGGATCTTACATCTGAATTAATGGGTTCAATGGAAGATTGATGGTAGAGTCATGGTTCGATTTGCAGAAGAAGTTTGATGAATCTGGTGATGATTAATGAAGAAACAGTAAAGGGGATCTCGATGTTATGGTTTATTGTTGTTAATGAAGGTTGATGTCAGTATGAAGATTATGGAGGAGAAATTCTGGGTGTTTTGAGTCTGTTGCTGCTGTGAAGATTGAGTTGTCGAATTTTGGTTTTATCAGAAATTACAGAGTTAGGGTTTGAATCTATTATGAATTCGAAGCTCAACAGGATGAATGAGAAGATGAGTTAGGGGTTTTCTGCTGTGAAGATTGAGATGGAGATTTTGGATTTGCGAGACTTCAGGAGATGGGTCTTGAGCAACTGGTGTTGATGATCCAGCTGCAGTGAAGTAAGGATGGGTTTGATTTGTTTCTGCTGTTGCATATGAGAACAACACAGAGAAATTGAAGTAAAGGGTACTGGTGGATTACGCTGATGTTGGAGTTTGAATTGATTGTGCTTTGCCTAGACAAGATGAGAAGGTTCTGCATTCACGGTTAAATGAATGCCTAGGTTTCAAATACAAATTGCAGGTGTTGGCGGGATGGTACTAATGAATTGCGGGAGATGGGTCTTGAGCCAAGAATTGGTGAGAAATAGGTTTCTTGAGATGAACTATGAAGTGGAATGGTGGTGATTGTGTTTTTTACCGAGGTTGGTTTGGTGTTGAGAGGATTTTGTGACCGGATGTAAGGTACGGCTTGCGGCTCGGGTGGTGTTGAATGGTAGCTGGAATGGAGCAAGGTGCGGTTTAAGAATAATCTGGTGAAGCAAGCTGCAGGATGGAAGTTACAACACCGAGGGGCTACTATAGAGTTACATAGAAACATGCAAGGGACTGAAGTTAAAGCTTCAAAGTCGGTTGCGGTGCTTGTTCTGATTGTGCCGATGGTATTGCGGGTGATGGTGGTGGTTTCGGGGTTCTAAGTTCAACGAGAATGCAAGTGCAGTTGGCTATTTTACTGACCAACATCGAAATGGTTATCTTTGATGAGTCGAGGCCTGAATTCGCAGTGCAAGAGTTTAAGTTGATGTTGTTCAAGACCGGAGTTGGTGGTGATTTGAAATTAGATGTATGCCTAGGTCTTGCAATAATGATGAAAGCAGCTGAAATGCTTAGATGAATGTTAGGTGGTCTGATGCTACATTGCAATGAGAGTGCAGACAATGAGAAGTTGGAGCTGCTGCAGAAGTTAAAGAAAGAATGGAATGTAAGATGTTAGTGCAGCTGGAGCTGGTTTATAGAGATCAGCCATCTTGGCTGGAGAGCACCGTGATTGTGCAATGAGCTTAGGCCGATGCCATGGCTCAGGCCAAAACCTTCTCAGCCAATTCAGCTCAGTCAGGCTAGTTAGAACTGACTTATTTCTAACTCATGACATCATTGAGTTGACTCGAGTGACTAGACCTGACCCGGTTTGACTCTTCTTTGACTCAGTTGACCACCGAGCTGACTCGTTGACCGGTGACCGAGTGGACTTTGCCGGTCACCAGAGCTATGTTCCGACTACTTTTCCGGCCAAGGCACTGTACCGGTTTTCCGCGACTACTTATGGGACATATTTTCTACATGGGTGTTTTCACATATGGACTTGGTGGACCACATTGGATATGGGCTTTTGGAGGATTGACTTAGTTTTGGAAAGATGAAAAGCTACAAAAGGAGAAAGTTTCTACTTCCTTTGGTTATCACGTATTTTTCTACTTGGAGCTTTGGAGAGCGGCGACTAGGGTTTGCTTTCATTTTATTTTTCATCTTCTTCATTTTTATTATTGATTATGATGAACTCAAGAGCTATGAGTAGCTAAACAACTATTATTGGTTATGGGATAAAGTTGATTTCACAACATGATATTGCTTCAATGAATTAGTTTTGTCTCAACTTTATTGTTTATGATTCATTATCAATATTGTCATATGATTTGATTGCTTGTTTGGTTGAGTCAGGAATCAATTGGATTTGCATTCATCTCTATTGCTAGATTAGGATTTTCAATACGAAAAAAGTTGTCAATTCTGATTGCAAGTAGCATAGTGTAGTTATTACTTGTAGTGATACATCTTTATAATTACATATGAATCATAACCTTTGTTAAAACGGATTAGTGCTTTTACACGTTCGTTTGCATTGATTAGTCTATTTCATAGAACTTAGTGCTCTTAGGGAGTTAAACTTAATTGTGCTTTTACACTTTAGGTTGCTTTCTAGGTAGAATTCACATGTGCATCTTTTAATGTGTTTGTGATGAAATCAGGAAATTAGCGGGATATTCTTGCGATCAAGGTATCCTAGTACTTTTAGTAAATGAGAGATTAAAATACCAATTCTAGTCATTGATGAAAATACATGTTTGTGAATGATATTATCCCGTGGCCAATATCTTCCTCTTATTGATTACTTTCATATTTTATTGCATTCAATTATTTTTATTGCTTTGCTAAAACAAAAATCCCCCCTTGGTTACTAAGAAACTGAAATTTATAACAACAAAAGCCTCTCTGTGGGAATGAACTCTTTCTTACCACATACTTCATTTAAATTTAGTTGAGTGATCAAGTGAAATTATTTTTGACGATACTGACAGCGATCAAATTTTTGCGCCATTGCTGATGTAGTTTTACAGTGGAAGTAAGAATTCGTTTCTCGGACTTTTGAAAGGATTGGTTCTAGACTATTAAAAGAAAATACTAACAAGAATTGTTAAAATAGACCAAAAGATTGATATGGTGATTTTGTATTCAAATAGGGTGAAAATCTAGGATTTCAAGATTCCACCGCTATTATGCATACTAGAATTTTAAATAATTTCCTAAAACTTCTCCCAAAAATCTCGAGACGATTTAGGACACAAAGTACGTCTCGGAAAATAAATCGTTCAAATCAATACAAAATTCTTAAATAACTAATAATTTTCTTCACTTATATGCTGGTCTCTATGATAGATATATAACTCATTAATCAAGCATTAGGACACGTAAAGATTAATTATTATCGTTACTACCCAAGAATATAAGGGCCATGGAGAAATATTAATATAGAAAATAATTTAAAACACTCTAGCATACATAATATGGTTTCCTCTCTAATCCTAGAAGAGGGATTTAACTACTCATGGAAAAATTAGAGAATGAAAGAAAATAAACCATTGTATTAATTAATTGAGATCACTTACAAAATATATATAACACAAATGGTTGCTTCCAGCCTATCTCCGTTCAGTTCTCGATAATACACAGTTGCAAATGAAAATGCCTCCCAATCTCTACTGTTTCCTCCCAAAAAGTTCCTCCCAAATGAATACTGGCTCCCATTTTATAGCCAACTGCCTCCTCTTAATTTCTATATATTTTTACCACATGCGAATCTTTTAAACAAAGCAAGCCCATAAATACCGTATATTGCCAAAACCATATATGGTGTCGACATACACTCTTCTCATGATCCACTGCGGCACCCTCGAGACTAGAGTATGTAGTAAGGTGGTTGACGAATGACTTCCACGCGTAAAAACGTGTTAAGTGCAGCAATACCCGACCAAAGTTACCAAACATGGAGAAGCACATGTTTTGGTACAAATCAAATGCATGTAGTCCAAACGTGGCAAGTATATCAGACCTCAGACCTTCCTACTTGTGCTCAAAACAGCCATTAGGCACACTTACCATTAAGCCTCTTTCATTTATTTTCTTTTATACCCAAAGTCTAGTAGGGTTCATACAAATTCAGTAGATCCACCACGTATACTTCAAATAACTTTGGAAAATTAGTACACCACTTGCGCGACACCTCATATAAATTTGGTGGCATTTTACTTGTATCCCGATGCTCGCACCACATTAGTAGCCAATCCTTGTCCATCCATATGTAACGGAGCCGGCATACTTACAATTTATCCATGAACCACATACATCCTGTGTATTGAAATAGTTTTTATAGACCAGCTTCCAACTTCATGGGTAGAAATCCGTGTTTCCGTCCATCGTGCTATAATTATTAAAAAGCGCAAAACTAAACAAAACCATCAAATTTGTACAAAATAAAGAACCGAGATAAATGTAAATTAAGATGTAAAAAATGTCGTGTTTACACACTCATCAAATACCCCCAAACCTACATTTTGCTAGACCCGAGCAAAACTCAAATGAAGAAAAATCCTAACTCTGTTTGTCGAGCATCGCGATTACATTTAGCGTATGCAATAAGCCTTTAAACCCCTAGGTGGCCCTAGTGGACGAGTTATAGTCTCGTGAGGTGTACCCACAAAACCTTTTACTCCAAATTGGTCACAAGTATTCAAAGAGCTATGAGGACATACATATTTTCAACATATCGCCAAGTAAGTGGAATGCCAAAGATATTAAAAGTATCCGCTCTAAAGTCTGAATAGGGAAAGGGGTGACACATCCGCAATCTTGCTAGATAAAGAGATATCGCTAAACACTAGATAAACATTGTAAGATGCATCCGCTTTGATTGGATAAGATTAGGAGAGAGATAATGATGAGAGGGACATCTGCTATACAACTGGACAAATTACGTGTGATGAGTTGAACCAGTGGTAGAAAGATCTTGTGCCAGATGGAAAGCGGACTAACAAAGCAACCAATATGCATCTCTCTTTGACTCTATCATAGTGTTCAGTAGAATTAACGTCTTCTTCGCTTCAATTGTTGATGATAAACTCTTGAACTTCGTAGAACCTTGACAATTAAATCTTTTCTTCGATTTCTTGCTTGAAACTTCCTTATAGATTTCTAATTCCATACGGCCTTATTGAACAAAACTAACAACAAAATTTGAATGTACATAATATTTTTCATTTTCTTCTTTTTTTTTTTTTTTTTTTTTTTTTTTAATGAAACACGATAATAACAAGACTAATATTTACATGGCCATGAGACAAGGACTTTAGCACTTGGATCTTCGCAACTTGTAATATCTTGGTATCATGAACTTTAACAACTTACATCGTTTGATTTTCTTTGCTCTAAGTCTTGACTTTGATTTTGAATTTTGCTTTTCTTGCTTATAAACCTTAAACGTCTTCAACTTTCTTCATAGATTTTGATGTCGCCTCCGCTTGTTGATGATGATGGTGGTTTCTATACGGTGCAAAACAGTGGGGTCCGAGAGAGAGTCGTAATCAGAGCTAATGGGTCTGGGGAAGGAGCAATGGCTTCTTTGTGAAGTTTAGGTGTGATGAATAACTAAGACTATATTGTGAGGTTGATTTGTCTTTGCATTCGGCATTTCGGGGTGGTTCTTTTGAATTTTAAGCGGACCGGTGAAATTAATTGTCGGTTGGTGATTTCTAATCATAGAAAAGATGGTTAGGTCCATCATGATTACCCTCTAGAAGGTACATGTTCTCCTCTTTCTATCATGGATTGTCAATGATCTCAATGTCTTTTTATCTAATGTCTCACTAGAATTTTATCCCCAGCAATTCAAATTTCCATCTTTTTGGTGAGAAACAATATGTAAACTTAGCTAACTGAATACTATGTGACTCTAAATGTTGGAGATTCTTGGTACAACTAAAAATTTTCTCCCGTACCCCCAACCCTAAATTGAACATAGTCCTCGATGTTCCAGATATAAATATGAATGCATGAACAAAGAGAAATGCTGATCAAAAGAAAAGAGATAGGGAAAGATGTTACCGGGACCATGTACCACAAAGATGGGTTGCCTCCCATAAAGTGCTAAGTTTAATGTCTTCAGCCAGACTTGATTGTACCCGCAGAAAATTAGTCGTGATAAATGGGATCCTGTAAATTTGTATTTTCCACTTCAGGGTTGGTCAATTCGATAAATGGTTTCAACCGCTGACCGTTGACTTTAAAAGTCTCTCTAGTATCATGGTTCCTAACCTCAATAGCACCGTGCGGATACACGGTCTTGACATAGAATGGGCCAGTCCAACGAGATCTAAGCTTACCAGGAAAAAGGTGAAGGCGAGAATTATACAAGAGAACTTTCTGGCCTGGTGTAAACAACTTTCGCATTTTGGTAAGAATCATTACGAATTTCTTCTAACTCATTGAGCTGAAGTCTACGGTTATCACCAGCAGTAGGTAGGTCAAAGTTTAGCCTTTTAATGGCCCAATAAGCTCGGTGTTCTAATTCTACATGCAAATGGAAGGTTTTACCGAAGACAAGTCTATACGGGGACATCCCAAGTGGAGTCTTAAAAGCGGTTCGATAAGCCCACAAAGCTTCTATTAAGCGCAAAGACCAATCCTTTCGTGTAGGGTTTACGGTCTTCTCTAAAATCTGTTTAATCTTTCTATTAGACACTTCTACTTGGCCACAAGTTTGTGGGTGGTAAGGTGTAGAAACCTTATGGGTAATGGAGTATTTCTTCATGAGTGTCTCAAAAGACCTGTTACAAAAATGGGAACCTCCATCACTAATGATTTCTCTAGGCATACCAAATCGAGAGAAAATATTGTCTCTAACAAACTTGATCACGACGTTGCGATCATTTGTCTTGGTAGCTATTGCTTCAACCCACTTAGACACATAGTCAACGGCTAATAAGATGTAAAAGTTACCATAGGAATTGACAAAGGGACCCATAAAATCTATACCCCACACATCAAATATTTCTATTATTAGTATAGGACTAAGTGGCATCATATTTCGTCGGGTCAACTTTCCTAACTTCTGACATCTTTCACAACTTTGACAAAATAGGTGGGAGTCCTTAAACAGAGTTGGCTAATAAAGACCGGATTGCAGAACCTTCGCATCTGTTTTATTAGAACTAAAGTGACCCCCACAAGCTCCATAATGACAAAAGGTTAGGACACTGGAGATTTCGTTGTCAGGAATACAACGACGGATGATCTGATCAGGGCAGTACTTGAATAAGTATGGATCATCCCAAAAAAATATTTAACCTCAGATAAGAATTTAACTCTATCCTGTTTAGACCAATGGTCAGGCATTTGACCAGTTACCAAATAATTAACAATGTCAGCAAAACAGGGTAACTTAGAGATGGACAATAATTGTTCATCGGGGAACGTGTCAAGGATCGGTCTCTCATCATCTCTAGTCTCATCAAGGATACGGGATAAATGGTCAGCTACTACATTTTCAGACCCTTTCTTATCACGAATATCTAGAGTAAATTCTTGGAAAAGCAATACCCATCTGATCAGCCTAGGTTTTGAGTCCTTCTTGAAAGGAGATATTTAAGAGCGGCATGATCAGAATATACTATGACCTTAGACCCTAGGAGATATGATCTAAATTTTTCCAAACCAAAAACGATGGCTAACATTTCTTTCTCAGTGGTAGTGTAATTTAACTTGGGCATCGTTTAGGGTCATACTAGCATAATAAATCACACTAGGTGCTTTATCACGTCGTTGGCCAAGGACAGCACCAACCGCATAATCGGACGCATCACACATGAGTTCAAATAGGAGGTTCCAATCGGGTGGTTGGATGATAGAGGCAGAAGTCAACAATAATTTAAGCTTCTCAAAAGCTTGAACACAGGCTTCATCAAACACAAAGGAAGTATCTTTAGCAAGTAGGTTCGACAGAGGTAAGGCAATCTTGCTAAAGTCTTTAATGAAACGACGATAAAATCCAGCATGGCCAAGGAAATATCTAACATTTGTTACATTCTTAGGTGGTCTTAATTTTGCAATTAGGTCAACCTTGGCTTTATCAACTTTTATTCCCTTAGAGGACACCACATGTCCTAACACTATTCCAGATTTTACCATAAAATGACACTTTTCCCAATTAAGGACTAAGTTCTTTTCTTTACAACGTTCTAGAACTAGTGTAAGGTGGTGCAAACATTCATCGAAAGAGGATCCAAAAACCAAAAAATCGTCCATAAAGACCTCGAGAAATCGTTCAACCATGTCCGAGAAGATACTTAACATGCAACGTTGGAATGTTGGTGCATTACACAACCCAAAAGGCATACGCATGTAAGCAAAAGTACCAAATGGACATGTGAAGGTTGTTTCTCCTGGTCCTCAGGTGCTATAGGGATTTGGTTATAACTTGAGTATCCATTTAGGAAACAATAATTGTTGTGGCCAGCTAATCTTTCTAACATTTGTTCGATGAATGGTAGAGGAAAGTGGTCTTTCCTAGAGGCTTAGTTCAGCTTATGGTAGTCTATACATACTCTCCACCCGGTGGTAACACGGGTAGGTATCAATTCATTGTTCTCATTCGCAACTACCGTAATCCCAGACTTCTTTGGGACAACCTGGACAGGGCTGACCCATTTACTATCAGATATGGGGTATATGATACATGCATCTAACAACTTGAGAACCTCAGTGCGAACAACTTCCTTCATATTAGGATTCAAACGTCTCTCGCATTTCTCTTGAGGTTTTGGCACCTTCTTCTAGGTAGATGTGGTGCATACATTCGTGAGAACTAATTCCTTTCAAATCTGCTATAGTCCACCCTATTACAGTCTTGTGTTTACTAGGAGAACACTAACTAGTCTACTTTCTGGTCGGGCTCTAAGTCGGAGGCAATTATGGCAGGAAGAGTATTCTCATTACCAAGAAATACATATTTCATTGTATCTGGTAGCGTCTTTAATTCAAGGGTAGGGGCCTTAACTGATGATGGGAGGGGTTTATCTATGGTCGGTGGAAGAGGTTCTGGTTTATGCTGCCATTTACCATAATTCATTACTGGGGCAGAATCTAACAACGCATTAACTTCTTCAAAATGACTATCCTCATCATAGTAGGCTCCAAAGTGGGCCAAGCACGCCTCTAAAGGATCGCTAACACTATTGGTGGTAAAGGTATTCTCAACTAGAGAATTAATCATGCATATAGACTCATAGTGTTCGGGATCCGGTGGGGCTTGTAACGCCTTAAAACGTTCACAAAAGATTTTCTGATTCCCAAATGAAAATTCTACTAGGCCGGTTTGACAATGTATATTTGCATTTGCGGTGGCTAGAAACGGACGACCTAGGATGATTGGGATATTGATATCTTGACTAGAGACAAAGTTGAGTGTCTAAAATCACAAAGTCAACTGGATAGATAAAGTTTTCTACCTGAACCAAAACGTCTTCAATAATTCCACGTGGGATTTTGAATGACCTATCGGCTAACTGTAGTGTTATCCAGTGTAGTTAAAATCGCTCTCAGGCCGATTACTGTTCATAATCGGTACAAGCTATATGACCGAGGCGATTTCCGATTCCAAGCCATTTCCAATTTTTAGTGATTAAGGCAAGTCAATTTTTTACGATTTGGACCAATTTTTGAGCAAAACGAGTTAACGATTTTTCCGAGTTGGCCTTGCATGCACTAAAATCAGAAAAGAAAAATTTTGTAACCCTCATATGGGAGTTATCAAATATAGAAACCTCTAATAATATGCTAAATATGTTCAATATAACAATATTTCACACTTAATTACATGATAGTGTTAAATGTTAATTTTAATTAGGTAAGAATCATGACTTATGAGCGGTAATGTATAAGTCTTTATTAAATAGATTAGATTATTTGACCAGGAGTTTTGGCGATTTCCAAAGTACGAACTTGTTGCTCCTCGCTCTAAGCTCCCAAACGAGTAGGACCGAGGAACGATTTCGACTACTTTGGTGTTATCCTAGTTGGTTTCATCTCACCTAGTCCAAGTTGTTCATATACCGAGAACGGTAAAAAGATTCACACTAGCCCCAAGATCTAATAGAGCATTGTCTATCGTTTGTTTACCTATGACACATGTGACAATAGGACAACCAGGATCTTTAAATTTGATCTGGATACTTTTGTGAGATTATGGAACTAACTTGTTGGGTCAAAAATCCCTTTTTATGGACACTCGCGTCTCTCTTGACAGTGCACATCTCTTTTAGGAACTTGGCCATAGTTGGTACATGTTTTATTGCATCTAACAAGGGTTGGTTAATATTAACTTGCTTAAAGATGTCTAGGATTTCAGCATATGTACTAGGCTTTTTCTTAGCTAGTCTTTGAGGAAATGGTGCGGGTGGTATGTACACTCTCTCGGGGATATCTTCCTCACTTGGACTCTTAGCACTCTCGGGCCCATTAGGATCTTTAGACAAAGTGTGGTCAACCTCGGTCTCTTTTCAACTGGAGTACTATCCTTAGGTGGTTCTACCGAATTCTTTAGAGTTTTACCACTTCTAAGGGTGATAACTGCCTTGACATGTTTATTGTGGTTAGAACTACCTGATCCAATAACTGGTTAACTCCTTTCGGATTCGGAGTCGTTTGGCTAGGAAATGTCCTGTTCTCTCTATCATTTAACTTAGGTTCGAAAGTTGACTTATTTGAGTCTCTAAGTTGGCAATAGCTCGGTCACTGTTTTTTTGGTTACGCTGACTCAACAAGATAAAGTCATCTAATTTTTGGTTACTTTGGACAACACTTTGGGACAAGAGTTTCATAGATTCCTCTAAAGACATCATCTTAGTATCAACTGTACTTTGTTCTTGAGGTTGATTCCTAGGAAAACCTGGTGGTGTATTCCTAGATGGGCCACCCTGATGGGCACCTTTAGACCACGAAAAATTAGGGTTATGTATCCAACCAGGGTTATAGGTATTTGAGTATGGATCAAACTTGGGTCGACCCTCATATCTAATGTTCATACCTCCATGTAGGACTCTAACCTGGTCACGGGTTGTTTCACTAGGGCAAAACAGGGGGGCACTGAGGTCCAGTATGACTTTGGTCACCACAATTGGTACATGGATAAGTTCTGGGCTCACTGTTACAACTCATAGTCTGGTTGGACCCTTGGTTCATCTCTAAGGCCTCTAGACGCCTAAGGATATCAGACCCATTATCGACTCTATTGACCCTATGGATAGGGTACCTAGTTATTTCGGGCTCCCTCATTGAATCCCATTGACGAGTCTTTTCAGCTAACTCGATGAACTCGTCAAAACATTCATCTGGGTCTTGATGGGTAAATTCTCCACCACTCATTGTTTCTACCTACATTCGGGTTTCACTATCAAGGCCCTCATATAAGATTTGGGCCATGTGGCCTTTATCATATCCATGGTGCGGGCATTGGTATAACAATTCATTAAACCTTTCTACGTAATCATGTAGGCTCTCACCTATTTTATGCTTAAAGGTTTGGATAGACTGCCTAACAGCAGCAGTCTTGTGGTGTAGGTAGAACTTCTTAACAAAGGCCTCTACAAGGCCATCCCAGGTGGTGATTGTTTTAGAAGGAATCAAATGGTACCACTCATTGGCTCTCTCTTCTAGGGAAAAAAGGAAACAAACGCAACCTAACCACATCTTTAGAGAAATTCGGGTAACTCATTGTGTCACCGATCATTTTAAAGTCTCTTACGTGGGTATACGGGTTCTCATTCTCTATCCCCTAAACTTACGCAAAGCATGCCAAATTTCCCAGGTTTAATATCAAACTTAACGGTAGTGGACGGTAAAACAACCCTAGGTTCACGCATTACTCTAGAAGGGTTCAAACGGTCCCTAAGGGTTTTGGTTGGCGGGACTTCACCATCATTTTCATTAACCATTTTGTCAAATATAGAAGTACCACCTAGATCCGTGTGTGGTTCGGACTCAAATCAAAAGGTTGTTCTCTTCAAGTCTATGTCCTACACGGACCCAACTAGCGCATACACAAACAACAATGCTATTATTCAACAAGAAAAATGTGCACATGCAAATGTAGGGTTTACTAAATTAGGTAAGCTTGGGCTACCTCAGCAAAATATACCTACAGGTACGAGGCTGAGGCTTGTGGAATTTCGGCTGGTAACTCCCATAAGGCCCAAGGCACGGGTTCAGCGTACTTTTCCACAGGTTTCCTAAATTTGGTAATTTTGACGATGCAATATGGTGTGTGCAACGTGTATTTTTTTAAATTTTGTTTTTATAAAGGAAATATATACAAAAGGAAATAAAATCAAAAAAGAATAAACAAAAATTGGGTTTTATAACTTACCTCTTTTGGTAGGCAATTCCACAATAAATGTTGAATATTACCTGCACAATAAAAAAAACAAGAAAATACCCAAGTAAAATCAAAGAAAATTAAATAAAATTAAAGAAGACTAAAAGAAATGAGAAATAAAAATAAAATCTAAAACCTAACCTAAAGGCAAGTCCGCGTCGAGGCGGCGCCCAAAAACCGATGTAGTTTTACAGTGGAAGTAAGAATTCGTTTCTCGGACTTTTGAAAGGATTGGTTCTAGACTATTAAAAGAAAATACTAACAAGAATTGCTAAAATAGACCAAAAGATTGATATGGTGATTTTGTATTCAAATAGGGTGAAAATCTAGGATTTCGAGATTCCACCTCTATTATGCATACTAGAATTTTAAATAATTTTCTAAAACTTCTCCCAAAAATCTCGAGACGATTTAGGACACAAAGTACGTCTCGGAAAATAAATCGTTCAAATCAATACAAAATTCTTAAATAACTAATAATTTTCTTCACTTATATGCCGGTCTCTATGATAGATATATAACTCATTAATCAAGCATTAGGACACGTAAAGATTAATTATTATCGTTACTACGCAAGAATATAAGGGCCATGGAGAAATATTAATATAGAAAATAATTTAAAACACTCTAGCATACATAATATGGTTTCCTCTCTAATCCTAGAAAGAGGGACTTAGCTACTCATGGAAAAATTAGAGAATGAAAGAAAATAAACCATTGTATTAATTAATTGAGATCACTTACAAAATATATATAACACAAATGGTTGCTTCCGGTCTATTTCCATTCGGTTCTCGATAATACACGTGAGTGATGGAGAATGCAAGGTATGGGACCCGCCACAACTAGGGCATGACCGGGCTAGGCTAGTAAAGCTTGGTCCCGCACACCTTTCCTAATTATTTATTATTTCCTTGATGTGTATTACCAAAGAAATCAGGTGTGACAGTGGTGGAGAATGATAAGAGCGAAATTGTAAAAACTGAGAAAATTATGCGCCGGCATCTTGTAAAAGATAAAGCCATTAATAAGTGTTGGATACTCATTCACTTTACTAATTCACCTAGAATGGAGCATGTGGCAACAATCCCATTCGTGAATTAAATACATGAAATTCATCCAAAGTTGGAGCATGTAGCAACAATCCCATATACCCTGTGAATTTATAGCATTATTAATTAATGCATGAGCAGCCTTGTATTTCGTACTCATTATCGGTGCGGCATGACGATCGAGTGTTGCTCTCGATGAAGCAACACGAACCTCCAAGCATTATAATGAAAGCATGTACGTAAATACTCGTGCAGAGGTTGCAACTCTCGGTGTGTTATACTAGCCCGATTGAGAACTCGATGTGTTATACTAGCCCTAAATTAGGGTTTGCGGCATATTACATGTGTCGCAAAACGGTCTCAACCATCCATCTTCGCAGGTATAGATGGAGGGTGTAGATGTAGATTCAAAGGGCCCGAGCATGTCAACACAATCACGAGTGGGCCCGCCTACATACCTCGACCAATCGGTCGGGACCAACCATGGTTGGTCATCCCAGTCGTGCGCCCGACGAGCATGACGCACGGCCATGAAACCCAAAATTAGGGTTTTGAGCATCACGAGCGTCCATCTTCTCCGGCACGAATGGAGGGTCCCATATTAGATTAGCGGTCCAGGCCATACCGGCATGACCACCGTGGGCCCCGTCTATCCCCTCACACGATCGGCCAAGGCATATCATGCCCGGCTATCCTAAAACGCGCGCGTCTAAACTTGCGTGGTCACACTTCCCAAATTGCAACCGATCTCGACCACTCAACTTCACCTGGACGATTTGATTGGCTTAGATCACGTTTTCATGGGACGATCAGTATGGCGTGAACACAAGCCTACCACCTACACTCCGGGCCGATCGACCAAGACCGACCAAGAATTGGTTGTCTTGGAACGCACGCCTGAAGATGGCGTGATGTGCGGCTCTTGCGGCACTAGTTTTCTGTCACAAATTGATCTCGACCACTCAACTTCACTTGGGACGGTGAGTGGCCCAAATCATACTTTCGTGAGGAAATAGGGTATGGACGCCTGCACCGCCATTCCGTCTACACGCATGTACGATCGGCCTGGCCAAAATCGTCTCCCAAGCTTGGATTCGACCAAGCTGAAGACTGATGCCTGCGCACCTCTTCAAAAAACCTAATTCCATCAACGGTCGCGGATGAGAGTGTCTCAAAGATCATCTCGTCGAGTCCAACTTCACTGACTTGGTTATACAACCACGGTCGGGAGTTAATTGGTCGGTGAGGCGTCATGGTAATCACCACCTCACTCTACCACACCATGATGCGGTGCGATAAAATACACATGATACTTCACAAGTATCAACTCCGAATAACGCAGTTATTGATTTAGCATTACATGCTACCTTTTGCGGGTCCACGATCCACACATTCCGGACATCAATCATGTCACAAGCCGGGAATACATCTTGGGGTATTGGTCCGCGGTTTACGGCGTGCGGCGTGCAACGCGCCATCACAAGAACGTGTTAGGAAGTCATGGACGGTTAGAGATGACGGTAGAAGTGGGCAAGGCTGGGTCGTGTAACACCAACACACACCTCCACTACTCCATCACTCCACTTCCTCCACTTCCCACGAGAGACGTGAATAAGGCTCAAATGACTTGTATAAATAGGTTCTCCTCCCTATTTTCCAGACACAGGAAAAAAAACAACACAAGTCCAGACGAGATAGAAACCAAGTGTTAATACAAAAACATATTCAAACACCACGAGCTGCTTGCATCAATCGTAAGCCTGCTCACCTTTCCATTTACAAGTCATAAGCAAGCCAACACCTTCACAATCTCAACACCTTCAATCTCAACACCTTCTTCCCTCCCTAAGATCAACCCCATCTCCTTCACTTTGTGGCCAAAACAAGTGTCCTGAGCGGCCGTTTCTTGGTTTAGGCCGGACTTGCACAGATTGATTTAGAATCACAAGCACTCACCGCGCAGTGCATTTGTTTAGGGCTTAGATTCATTCCTCATCCACACACCCCAAATTACCAAATCCGGCAGGAATAGTTTTCACCCATAATCAATTGGAGACCACAGCGGGAGGTTAATCTCTCGGTTGTAAAGTCAATTTATTCAATACCATTCAATCAATTTCGAGATGGTTGGTCTTAGGACCGCCTCGACAGCCTCAAATACCGATGGTTCCTCCAACGGAGATACACCTCCTCCTAACGGCGCATTCGACGGCATGATCGGGAGATTTCCAACATTAAGCGAACTAGAACAGGTACGGAAATTCACACGAAGAACATGGAGCTAATCAAAGAAGCGGTAAACGACATACTCGATCTCCTCATCAAGATGACATCAGAGATGAGCGTTAGGAGACCTTTACAAGGGGACTAGTTCCCCTCGGATCAACAGTTCTACTACGAACCGGGAGGCCGGTGGATCGGGAAGCGGCATCTCTAGTGGAAAGCTTGTGTGAACTCTTGCACCTCTCGAAGAATCAACGGGCGAGACGTTTTTGCGAGTTAATAAAATAGCTACGGACGTACACTCGAATCCTTCTCATCCGAAGTCTTAAGCTGCATCGAAAACATCGTAAATCATGTTACATTTCGAGAAGACGACATGATGGCGAGAGGAAGGTCACAACCGGGCCCTACATGTTACCGCTCACATCAAGGGTTCGGAGTTCGGGAGGGCCCTCGTCGACACGGGAGCATCTTCGAATGTGATTACTCTCAAGACTCTCAAGACAGCCAAGGTTAGCCTATGCAAGATTGTACGACAGCCCCGCCCACGATGACGGACTTGGAAGGAAATCAGGACCAGCACATACGGGCATGTCAATCGAATTTATCGGTAGGACCCGTTCGGTCAAGAGCAAAGTTTGAAGTCATAGAAAAGGAGCTGGGACTACCATATGATACCTGGGAGACCATGGCTTCACGACAACAAGGTCATTCCCTCAACACATATCACCGGTGCGAAGACCATGCTAAATGAGTGTTGATGGTGGATTTTCGTTTAAGGTTAAATTTGTAAAAAAAATCGGGAAAATATATGCGGCGACATCTTGTAAAAGATAAAGCCATTTATAAGTGTTGGATACTCCTCACTTAATTCACCAAGAATGGAGCATGTGGCAACAATCCCATTATGTGAATACATGAAATTCCTCCCGAGGTTGGAGCATGTGGCAACAATCCCATCTGTGAATTTCTAGCATTATTAATTAATGCGCAATCGGCCTTGTATTTCTGTACTCATTATCGGTGTGGCATGACAGTCGAGTGTTACTCTTACAGAGTAACACGAACCTCAAGCACTATAATGAAACCATGTACGAAATACCGATACAGGTGACTCTCGGTGTGTTATACTAGCCCGATTGAGCCCCTCTCGGTGTGTTATACTAGCCTGATTGAGCAGCACGGGTGGTAGTATCGGTCCGGATATGATCGCATGATCATCAACTCCACAAGCATGATTGGATAACCCGGATCAATTCCATCACCCCAAGCGGTATGGAATATCCGCTGCTTAGAACCAATGCGGAACCCGCGCGGTCGGCCATTGGCCTAGCTTGCCAAAAACGTCCATACCAGAGCAAGTATGGACGGAAAACCTAAATTAGGGTTTGCGCGGCATATTACATGTGTCGCAAAAACAGTCTCAACCATCCATCTTCGCAGGTATAGATGGAGGGTGTAGATGTAGATTCAAAGGGCCCAGAGCATGTCAACACAATCACCGTGGGCCCGCCTACACACTTGACCAACCGGTCAAGACCAACCATGTTTGGTCGTAACAAATTCGTGCGCCCAAACAAGGGGTGACGCACGGCCTTGAAACCCAAAATTAGGGTTTCGAGCATCACGAGCGTCCATCTTCTCCGGCACGAATGGAGGGTCCAAGATTAGATTAGCGGAGTTAGGTCATACCAACATGACCACCATGGGCTCATCTATCCCCTCGCCCGTCGGCCAAGGCATACCATGCACGGCTAATCCAAAACGCACGCCCAAACTAGCGTGGCCACACCTCCCAAACCTGAGGCGATCTCGACCGCTCGGCTTATTTGGACGATTTGGATGGCTCGAGATCACGTTTTTATGGGATATTCGGGTATAGGCGTGAACACCAGCCTACCATCTTCACACCAGGCCAATCGGCAAAACCGACCAAGATTGGTCGTCTTGGAACGTGTGCACAGAAGTGGGCGTGACGTGCGGCCCTTGCGGCACTAGTTTTCTGTCGCAAATTGATCTCGACTACTCGATTTCACCTAGGATGAATTGAGTGACCCAGATCATACTTTCGTGAGGTAATGGGGTACAGGCGCCTACACCATCATGCCATCTACACGCATGTACGGTTGGCTAGGCCAAAGTTGTATCCCATGCTTGGTTTCGACCAAGCTGAAGAGTGATGCCTGCGCACCTCTTCAAAACCCTAACTTCATCAACGATCGCAGATGAGTGTCTCAAAGATCATCTCATCCGTCCAACTTCACCATCTTGGTTATACAACCATGGTCGGGAGTTAATTGGTCGGTGGCGTCATTACCCATCACTTTACCACACCATGATGCGGTACACTGCGTAAAATACACACGATACTTCACAAGTATCGACTTCTGAATAACGCGATTATTCAATTGACATTACATGCTATCTTTCGTGGATCCACGATCCACACATTCAGAACATCAATCATGTCACTGGCAGGGGATACATACTGGGGTATTGGTCAGCGATTTACTGAGGCGTGCAACACGCCATCACAGAACGTGTTAGGAAGTCATGGACGGTTAGAGATGAACAGGAGAAGTGGGCAAGACTGGTCGTGTGGCACCAACGCACAACTCCACTACTCCATCACTTCACTTCCTCCACTTCCCACGAGAGACGTGAATAAGGCTCAAATGACTTGTATAAATAGGTTCTCCGCCCTATTCCCAAACAACGAGTAAAACAACAAGAAAACACCCGCAGCCTCGCTTACACCAATCGTAAGCTTGTTCACTTTCTTGTTGCAAGTCATAAGCAAGTCTACACCTTCACAATCTCAACACCTTCTTCGCTTCCCTCCCTAAGATCAACCCCATCTCCTTCACTTTGTGACCGAAACAAGTCTGGAACGGCAATTTCTTGGTTTAGGCCGGACTTGCACAGATTGATCTCTCGAATCTACAAGCACTCACCGCGCAGTGCATTTGTTTAAGGTTTAGATTCATTCCTCATCCATACCCCAAATTACCAAATTCTGCAGGAATAGTTTTCACCCATAAACAATGAGAAAGTCATCCGCATTCCTGCATCATTGTCTCCGTACGCACCAATATGCGGAGTGGAGCTGTTCGAGCCAAAAGGTACCTCGTAGGGAAGATCAGACAAAGTCCTGTGCACCCCACTACCCACGTGGGCTTCAATCCAGGAAGAAGACCGACTTGCGTCACTGAGGGCCAAGCACCACGAAACGCCTTCTCTGACAAGGCGTCCATCTTTATCCAGTGAAGCTTCAACCCACGTTCACACCAAAAGGGAACTCACTTTTGAAGAAAAACGAGAACAGAAGGGGAAGACAATATTCCGACGCCGCTGTTAGCAATTAGCAGGAGAGACTTGCACCTAGTCTCTCCGCCCAATTAAATGCTGCAAGAACGACGGAATACAAGAGGAGGTATTGGACGCCCCGCGATAACTACAAGACGGAACCAATTCCACGACTGACGAGCTCGAGGCTGTTAACATCGGGAATGAAGAATCTCCCAGTAGGTCTCTATCAGTTCGACTCTATCCACAGACGAACGTGCGAGTCTTGTTCAAATACTCAAGGAGTACCAAGATGTGTTCGCCTGGACATACGAGAAAATGCCTGGTCTGGATAAAAAATTGGTCACCCATCACTTACATGTCATACCTGGATCCAAACCAATCAAGCAATCTCCGAGGCAATTCGGACATGAGGTAGAAGAACAAATCAAGAACGAAATTGAAGGCGCTAGTTGCTTTGGCTTCATCGGACCTATTCATCATCCGGCTGGTTAGCTAATGTGGTCCCAGTAAAGAAGAAAACGGACAGATTCGGTCTTTCGCGTGGATTCAGAGACTTGAACAAGTGCTGCCCCAAGGACGACTTTCCTCTACCTAACATCGACATGTTAGTAGACGCCACCAGCGGACACGGCATGTTCTCCTTCATTGTTGGTTACAGCGGCTACAATCAGATAAGGATGTATGAGCACGATGCAAGTAAGACAGACCTTAGAACCTCTCTTGGCAATTTTACTATCTTTGTTATGCCATTCGGTTTAAAGAACGCCGGCGCAACGTATCAACGTGTTATGACGGCAATCTTCCATGACATGATGCATAAACAAGTAGAAGACTATGTAGATGATATTGTGGTCAAGTCAAGGGCTCGAGCAGATCACACCAACGTCTTACGGCAAGTGTTCGAGAGGTGTCGAGAATACAAGTTGAATATGAATCCTTTAAAATGCGCTTTCGGTGTCTCTTCAGGCAAAAGGGATCAAGGTAGACCCGTCCAAGACTCAAGCTATTCTCACAATGCCACCTCCACGAACAGTGAAGGAACTCCAAAGTTTCATGGGCAAGGTAAACTACATCCGACGTTTTATACCGGGTCTAGCCCAACTTGCCGCCTCATTCACTCCTTTGCTAAAGAAATGAGCTAGCTTCATTTGGACCACAACCCAGCAGGAGGCTTTTCGAAAGATTCAACGAATACTGTCATCTCCAGCCATTATGAAGTCTACTGCACAAGGAAGGCCGCTACATCTCTACACCGCCTTCAGTGACACCGCCGTAGGAGCTCTACTCGCTCGGGGAAGACGACGAGGGAATCGAACGTCCCATATACTACTTGGTCGAATATTGAGAGACGCCGAACTCGAATACCCCCAGAGCGGAAAAAGCATGTTTAGCCTTGATCCATTCCATTCAAAAGTTCAGGCATTACCTACTGTCTAATAGGGTGATACTCGTGTCTAAATTTGATCCTGCAAAGTTTTTACTTTCAAAGCCGGTCCTGACTGGAAGGACAGGCAAGTGGCTTCTCCAAATGTCGAGTTGGACATAACGTGTCCGTCACCTAGAGCTATCAAGGGTCAAGCGATTTGCGAGACTTACGTCAACATTTCTGGAGAAGGCACTACGGGGCCACACGAAGATCTCCCTGGAGAATTTCCGGACATCTCTGTTTTGGAAGAAGAAGTGTGGCTCTTGTATTTTGATGGCTCGCTACCCCCAGCGATATCTTGGAGGAGCGGGCGTGGTATTAGTATCTCCAACTGGGGAAGTATTCTCACACTCCTTCAAGCTGGACTTCGAATGCACCAACAACTCAGCAGAGTATGAAGCCTTCCTGTTTATGGGTGAAAACTAATCCTGCAGAATTTGGTAATTTGGGGTGTGGATGAGGAATGAATTTAAACCTTAAATAAATGCACTGCGCGGTTAAGTGCTTGTAGATTCGAGAGATCAATGTGCAAGTCCGGCCTAAAACCAAGAAATGGCCGTTCAGGACTTGTTTCGGTCACAAAGTGAAGGAGATGGGGTTGATCTTAGGGAGGAAGCGAAGAAGGTGTTGAGATTGTGAAGGTGTAGACTTGCTTATGACTTGCAGGGGGAAAGTGAACAAGCTTACGATTGGTGTAAGCGGCTGCAGTGTTTTCTTGTTGTTTTTCTATGTTTTCCTCTCTTGTTGTGTTTGAAATAGGGCGGAGAACCTATTTATACAAGTCACTGAGACTTATTCACGTCTCTCGTGGGAAGTGGAGGAAGTGGAGTGATGGAGTAGTGGAGTTGTGCGTTGGTGATACACGACCAGCCTTGCCCACTTCTCCTGTTCATCTCTAACCGTCCATGACTTCCTAACATGTTCTTGTGATGGCGTTGCCGTTGCACGCCGCGTAAACCGCCACCAATACCCCGTATGTATCCCCCGTTTGTGACATGATTGATATTCGGAATGTGTGGATTGTGGATCCACGAAAGATAGCATGTAATCGTTGAATTGAATAATTTGCGTTATTCGGGAAGTTGATACTTGTGAAGTATCGTGTGTATTTTATGCAGTACTACATCATGGTGTGGTAAAGTGATGGGTAATGACGCCTCCTTGACCAATTAACTCCGACTGTGGTTGTATAACCCGGGCCGGGTGAAGTTGGACGGATGAGATGATCTTTGAGACACTCATCTGCGACCGTTAATGAAATTAGGGTTTTGAAGAGGCGCAAGCATCGCTCTTCACCTTGGTCGAAACCAAGCATGGGAAGGATTTCGGAGAGGACCGACTAGGGCGTGCATGTAGAAGATGGACGCTCATGATGCTCAAAACCCTAATTTCGGGTTTCAAACCGTGCACCATCTCTTGTTTGGGCGACAATTTTGTCACGACCAAACATGGTTGGTTTTGACCGATTGGTCAAGTGTGTAGGCGGGCCCACGGTGATCGTGTTGACATGCTCTGGGCCCTTTGAATCTACATCTACACCCTCCATCTATACTGCGAAGATGGATGGTTGAGAGCGCTGCAACACATGTAATATGCCGCAAACCCTAATTTAGGGTTTTTAGTCCATAATGCTTGGTATGAACGGTTTCTTGGCAAGCTAGGCCGATGACCGACCATGCGGGGTCGGCCGTCGGTATTCCATACCGCTGAGGGTGATGGAATTGATCCGGGGTCATCCAATCATGCTTATGGAGTTGGATGACTGCGATCAGATCATATCCGGACCGATACGATCGGTCAGGATGCTCAATCGGGCTAGTATAACACACAGAGGGCTCAATCGGGCTAGTATAACACACCGAGAGTCGGCCTGTACGGGTATTTCGTACATGATTTCATTATAGTGCTTGGAGGTTCGTGTTACTCTCGTAAGAGTAACACTCGATCGTCATGCCACACCGATAATGAGTCTTTGGAAATACAAGGCCGATATGAAATTCACGGAAGGGATTGTTGCTACATGCTCCAACCCTGGAGGAATTTCATGTATTCACGAGAATGGGATTGTTGCCACATGCTCCATTCTTGGTGAATTAAGTGAGGGAGTATCCAACACTTATAAATGGCTTTATCTTTTACAAGATGTCACGCATAATTTTTTTGGTTTTTACAAATTTAACCTTAAACGAAAATCCACCATCAACATTAAGTCCCCTGCCTAGCACATAATGGTTACACTATTTTGGGTTAGGCATGAGATGGTGACATATACAAACGTAAGGAGACAAAATAAAGGAAGTCTACCAGGAGGGATTCTGGCCGTGGGCAATCCTCCATGCGTGTGTGACCACAGGCCCTGATGAGCCGGCTTTCTCCCTTAGGTGTTGGAGTCAGAGATAGGATTCTTCTTCTATTGGGATCCAGGGCGTGGGTGCTTGCACACTGCTGGTTGAATCGCTCGTATCCCGGTACTCTTCTGATTCTTGATTAGGGTTCAACAGAAAGCCTGACTTGGTCGATGTTGAATCCTCATTTATCGGGCGCCGTAATCGTTTTAGGGTTTTCTCAGCATATATGCAGGTGTAGAGGTTTTGAACCATTTTTGCGATTTTTCAATAGGGCTTTCCCACGTAAACTCCGTTTCCTCATCATGTCGAACAACAAAGTGGATCGTCTTCTTCATACCATCCGGGGATCTTCCGTTAAACGTGTACGACTCGCGCCTCGAGCTTCATGATCAATCCCCGCTTCGTGTTCTCCGAGTCAAGAAGGTCATACCGGTTTGTCTCTTTTTCCTTTTACGAACCATTGCTTGTTCGTCGTAATGATCAAGTAAATAATCCCTTCATTCTTGCGAGAGATACCCTAGGAACATGTGTCACGGTTATCGATGATGATGACTTAACCAGTCCTCTTCCTTCAAACTCAAACACATTCACCCATGTGAACCTTGAAGACGCCGACTTGGGTATCTCATCTTATGAATATCCAAATGCGGGTCTTTCATTCGATGTTCGCATGAAATGTTTATCCTCCGGCCTACCGAGATGTCGGTGGATTCTGGTGCGGAAGGAGTTTGTGCCTTTGTACACAAAGTTATGGAGGAAGTACGGCCATATCGCAACCGAAACGTGGTTCGACACTGTTCCTCTGCTTTGGTCACCGCGGTAAACCTGCCTTCTTCCCATGATTGCTTTGAGATGGAGAGTATTTCTATCCGCAATGTTCCGAATCAAGCCTCGAAAAGTGGGAGAATATGGTATCTACCTGTGAATCCATGGAGTTCAATGTGGGCTGGTTGCGGCGGCGTCTTGATATCATCAAGGTTGATCGATTTGGTATCCTTGTAAATGTTGTTCTGCTTGAAGGCTATTTTGGAAGAGGAGAAGGCTCAGGCTGCGAGAATCGGAGAAGGTAGAGCAAGCGTGCGGGACTTGAAGAAAAGAAACGAGAAAGATATCACGCTCATTTGGAGATGATGCTCTCAAGGAACTATAATCTTCTAGACGGCCTCTTCTAAACAAGCACTCCCTTATTGTTAATGATGTTTATGTCAAGAGTTTTTGAACGTCTTTGCGAAATAAAGCGCATTGGTTTTGATTGGTGAAACAGGTTTTTCATTGACACATCTCGAATATAATTGAGGATTCAAACATGTAATGAAAATAAATGCCCGTATTGTTGACACACGGATAGTGGTCGGGCATGATATGCCTTGAGCCACTTTCCATTGATGATTGCCTTCCCGGCTGCCTCTAGTCCACCTTAATGATCTTGTAGTAACTTTTGTATTGTAGGCCTTGGTGACCGTGTAGGGACCTTACCATTTTGGTGAGAATTTCGGTGCGAGACATATCTTCTTTGGATATGCTTGGCCGTTTTAGGACCAAATCTCCCACTTTGAAAATACGTGGTCTCACGGTCTTGTTATATGCCCCGAAATTCTTTCTGTATATCCGAGTACGTTCTTCCGCTTTGTTTTCCTGGAATCCAAAGTGTCTAACTCCGCTATTCGAGAGTTAGAGGCTTCATCCTCGTCCCAATGGATCCGGTCATCGTTGTAATCTGGGCCGATGGGATTTTGATTTCTCGTTTGGGAGAATTGCGTGCGCTCCGTAAACAAGTGAATATGGGGAGACCCCAATGGAGCGTCTAGGTGACGTACGGTATTCCCCACAACGCCATTGGTAACTGGTCATGCCATTCTCAGGATTGTCATGTACAGTTCGACTGATGATCCGGATCAACGTCTTGTTGGTACTTTCGGCTGTCCATTCCCCCGAGGGATAGTAGATGGTGGAGAAAACCTGTTTAATGCCATACCTCTCAAGTAACTCTCGTTTTGTTTATTGGCGAAGGGAGTGCCGTTATCGGTGATAATATGCTTAGGTATACCGAAACGACAAATGATGTGTTCTTTAATGAAAGCCGCAATGGTTGCTCCGTAGTTCCTCGCGGTGGGATGGCTTCTACCCATTTGGTGAAGTATTCCGTTGATAGTTATGACGTACTCGTCTTTGCTTCGATGAGGGCGGGTTGATTTTCCGATGATGTCTAGTCCCACCTGTAGAATGGCCACGGACCGCTTTATCGAGTGCAAGGGGGTGGAAGGTGCATGAACAAGGTCTCCATGAATTTGACAATTGTGGCGACTTTGAACAAAAGCGGCCGCGTCATCCTCCATGGTCGGCCAAGTAATATTTCTCGTGTATCGGAGGAACAGTTTCCTCTTCCCTTGATGTTCCCCTTCGTGTGTTTCCTTCAAGATGATTGGAATTTCTAACCTAGCCGGGCATCTTAATAGATTACCTCCCAGAAACTCTTGCGATGCAGGATCCCTTCGTGGTATACGAACCGCTTGGCTTTTTGCTTTATCTTGATGGCATCCTTTTGATCGGCGGAAGTTGCTCCATCACGAAGATAGTTGATGTATGGCTCCCTCCAGTCCCCAGCGTGGTTCACACTAAAAATTTCCGATTGGTGTGGCGGTGCTTGGCAATTTGAACGGGACTTCAAGTAGCACAGGACCGAGTCTCCATCTCCGGCCCAGAATAGCCCGGACGCCGGAGTCGCCGTAAAGCGTTACCACCAATGATTGTCCGCGGACTTCATCGTGAACACGGTTTAAATTTGCGATTGTGATTCGTCATCTCCAAGACATCTTGTGAGAGAACCATCCGGGTTTCGATAGTACAACATACCATGGAGCATGAAGAAGTTCTGCGGGGTTTTGAGACCTAACTTTCCTTGAGAGAGTGGGTTGTTGAGTTCCGAATGATCGGAGTTCGCCAATCATCGATCCTGGTGTCTTTGTATTGTGGATGACCATGTTGACTCTATGGTTCTCCTTTTACTTGTCGAGTTTCTTCCGCTCCTTCAAATTTCAGTTTGGAAGCCAATGTTGCATAACAATCGGCATGTTTATTGTTCTTTGCGACCAACATGGATTATGGTTGCGTCTTGAAATAGTTTAATAACTTTTGTGCTTCCGATAGGTATGGGGCTAGTGTTACTTCCTTCAATGCGTACACTCCGTTCATCTGATTTACCAGTAGTTTGGAGTCACCTCTTATCTCCAGACGTGTGACTCCTGCTTGTTTAGCTATTGAAAGCCCTATAAGGAAAGCTTCGTATTCTGCTGAGTTGTTGGTGCATTCGAAGTCTAATTTGAAGGAATGTGAAAATACTTCTCCGGTTGGAGAGACTAACACCACGCCCTGCTCCAAAAGATACGCTGCTAGGGGTAGCAGAGCCATCAAAATACAGGAGCCACACTCCTTCTTCCAAAACAGACATCTGGAAATTCTCCGGGGAGGTCTTCATGTAGTTCCGTAGTGCCTTCTCCAGGGAATGTTGCTAGTAAGTCCGCAATCGCTTGACCCTTGATAGCTCTAGGTGACGCACACGTTATGTCCATCTCTCGACATTTGTAGAAGCCATTTACTGTCCTTCCGGTCGGGGACCGGCTTTGAAAGTAAAAACTTTGCGGGATCGGATTTAGACACGAGTATCACCCTGTTAGACAGCAGGTAATGCCTAAACTTCTGAATGGAATGGATCAAGGCTAAACACGCCTTTTCCGCTCTGGGGTATCTGAGTTCAGCGTCCCTCAATATTCGGCTGAAATAGTATATGGGGCGTTCGATTCCCTCATCGTCTTCCTGAGCGAGTAGAGCCCCACCGCAGTGTCGCTGAAGGCAGTGTAGAGACACAGCGGCTTCCCTTGTACAAGAGATTTCATGATGGCTGGAGATGATAGTATTCGTTGGATCTTTCAAAAGCTTCTGTTGGGTTGCGGTCCAAACGAAGGCGGCTCCTTTCTTGCAAGGGGGTGAACGAGGCGGTAAGTTGGGCTAAACCGGGTATGAAACGTCGAATGTAGTTCACCTTGCCCATGAAACTCGGAGCTCCTTCACGTTCGAGGAGGCGGCATTGTGAGGATAGCCCGAGTCTTGGACGGGTCTACCTTTATTCCTTCTGTGATCACTTGGAATCCTAGAAATTTACCCGAGGAGACACCGAAAGCGCATTTCAAAGGATTCATCTTTAACTTGTATTCCCGACACCTCTCAAATACTTGACGTAAGACGTTGGTGTGATCTGCTCGAGCCTTTGACTTGACCACAATATCGTCTACATAGTATTCTACTTGTTTATGCATCATGTCGTGGAATATCGCCGTCATAGCACGTTGGTACGTTGCGCCGGCGTTCTTTAAACCGAATGGCATAACAGTATAGTAAAAATTGCCAAGAGGGGTTCGGAAAGATGTCTTACTCGCATCGTGCTCATACATCCTTATCTCGATTGTATCCGCTTGTAACCATCCATGAAGGAGAACATGCCGTGTCCATTGGTGGCGTCTACTAACATGTCGATGTTAGGTAGAGGAAAGTCATCCTTGGGGCAGCACTTGTTCAAGTCTCGAAATCTACGCAGACCGGATTTGTCCGTTTTTCTTCTTCTTTCTTGGGACCACATTGGCTAACCGAGGTTGGATGATGAATAGGCTGATGAAGCCGGCGGCTTACGACTTTCCGAATTTCGTTTTTGATTTGTTCCTCTACTTCATGTCCGAATTGCCTCGGAGATTGATTGATTGGCTTGGATCCGGGTATGACATGTAAGTGATGGGTGACCAATTTTTCATCCAGACCGAGGCATTTCCTCGTATGTCCAGCGAACACATCTTGGTACTCCTTGAGTAGTTGAACAAGACTCGTACGTTCGTCTCGTGGACCCAGTCGAACCGATAGAGACCGGCCTCGGGAGATTCTTCATTCCCGATGTTACGGTCTCGAGCTCGTCAATTGTGGAATTGGTTCCATATTGTAGTTCTTGCTGGGCGTGCGGTACCTCATCTTGTGTTTCATCATTCTTAAAGCATTCAATTGGGCGGAGAGGATGGGTTCCAGTCTCTCCTGCTAATTGCTAATAGCGGCGCCAGTATATTGTTCTCCCCTTCGATCACGTTTCACCTCGAAAGGCGTCCCCTTTTGGTGTGAGCATGAGTTGGAGTCTCATCGGATAGAGATGGACGCCTCGTTACTTAACGTGTCTTTGTAGTGTTTGGCCTCCAGTGGTGTAAGTCGGTCTCCTTCCTTGATTGAAGCCCACGTGGGTAGTGGGGTGCACGGGACTTTGTCCGATCCCCTGTGTGGTACCTTTTGGCTCGAAACGGCTCCACTCGCATATTGGTGCATACGGAGACAATGATGCAGGAATGCGGATGACTTTCTCGTTTAGCATGGTCTTCAGGCACTGGTGATACGTCGAGGGAATGACCTTGTTGTCGTGAAGCCATGGTCTCCCCAGTATCATATGGTAGTCCGGCTCTTTTTCTATGACCTCAAACTTTGCTATTGATTGAACGGGTCCCTCTTGATAAGTTGATTGACATACCCGTATGTGCAAGTCTCGATTTCCTTCGAAGTCCGTCATCGTGGTGGGCTGTCGTACAATCTCGCATAGGCTAACCTTGGTTGTCTTGAGAGTCTTGAGAGTAATTACATTCGAAGATGCTCCTGTGTCGACGAGGGCCCTTCTGAACTCCGAACCCTTGATGTGTGCGGTAACATGTAGGGCCCGGTTGTGACCCTCCTCTCGCCATCATGTCGTCTTCCGTAAATGTGACATTGTTTCTGAGATATTTACGATGCGGCTAGGACTTACGGACGAGAAGGAGTCGGTGTGCATCCGAGCTATTTTATTAATTGCAAACAAACGTCTCGCCCGTTGATTCCTCGAGAGGTGCAAGAGTTCACACAAGCTTTCTACTAGATATGCCGCTTCCTGATCCACTGGTCTCTGGTTCGTAGTAAAAATGTTGATCTGAGGGGAATTAGTCCCCGGTGTAGAAATCTCTTGAATGCTCATTTCTGACGTCATCTTGATGAGGAGATCAAGTATGCCATTTACCGCTTCTTTGATTAGATCCATGTTCTTCGTGTGAATCTCCTGTACCCGTGCTAGTTCGCTTAATGTTGGAAGTCTTCTGATTATGCCGTCGGATACACCGTTAGGAGGGGGTATCTCCGTTGGAGGAGCCATCAGGATTTGAGACTGTCGAAGCGGTCCTAAGACCAACCATCTCAGAATTGATTGAACGGTATTGAAGAGATTGACTTTACAACCGAGAGACCAACCTCCCACTGTGGTCGCCAATTGTTTATGGGTGAAAACTACTCCTGCAGAATTTGGTAATTTGGGGTGTGGATGAGGAATGAATTTAAACCTTAATCAAATGCCTTTGCTGCGGTGAGTGCTTGTAGATTCGAGAGATCAATGCGTGCAAGTCCGGCCTAAACCAAGAAATGGCCGTTCCGGACTTGTTTCGGTCACAAAGTGAAGGAGATGGGGTTGATCTTAGGGAGGAAGCGAAGAAGGTGTTGAGATTGTGAAGGTGTAGACTTGATTATGACTTGCAACAGGAAAGTGAACAAGCTTACGATTGGTGTAAGCAGGCTCTGGTGTTTTCTTGTTGTTTTTCTCTGTTTTCCTCTCTTGTTGTGTTGGAAATAGGGCGGAGAACCAATTTATACAAGTCACTGAGCCTTATTCACGTCTCTCGTGGGAAGTGGAGGAAGTGGAGTAATGGAGTAGTGGAGTTGTGCGTTGGTGATACACGACCAGCCTTGCCCACTTCTCATGTTCATCTCTAACCGTCCATGACTTCCTAACATGTTCTTGTGATGGCGCGTTGCACGCTGCACGCTGTAAACCGCCATACCAATACCCCAGTATGAATCCCCCAGTTTGTGACATGATTGATGTAACGGAATGTGTGGATTGTGGATCCACGAAAGATAGCATGTAATCTTTAATTGAATCTTGCTGTGTTATTCGGGAAGTCGATACTTGTGAAGTATCGTGTGTATTTTATATGTGTCTTGCATCATGGTGTGGTAAAGTGATGGGTAATGACGCCTCACCGACCAATTAACTCGACTGGGGTTGTATAACCAGTTGGTGAAGTTGGACGGATGAGATGATCTTTGAGACACTCATCTGCGACCAGTTAATGAAATTAGGGTTTTGAAGAGGCGCGCAAGCATCACTCTTCACTTGGTCGAAACCAAGCATGGGAAGGATTTCATAGAGGACCGACCAGGGCGTGCATGTAGATAGCATCGGTGTACACGTCCATGTCTCATTGTCCCATGAAGGTGCGATCTAGGCCACTCAATTTGACCGGGCAAAGAGGAGTGGTTGAGATCGATTTTGTGATAGGAGTTTGATGCCGCAAAGGCCGCGCACCATGCTCTTTTCCGGCGCGCGTTCAAAGACGACCCTAATTTGGCCTGGTCTTGGCCGATTAGTTTGACATGAAGATGGTATCTTGGTGTTTACGCCTATACATGAATATCCCATTAAAACGTGATCCGAGCCACCCAAATCGTCCGGCCGAAGTTGAGCGGTCGAGATCGGTTGTGGTTTGGGAGGCGTGGCCACGCTAGTTTGGGCGCACGTTTTGGATTAACCAGGCATGATATGCCTTGGCCGAACACATGAGGGGTAGATGGGCCCACGGTGGTCATCTTTGGTATGACCAGGACTGTTTAATCTAATCTGGGACCCTCCATTCGTGCTAGGAGAAGATGGACGCTCATGATGCTCAAAACCCTAATTTCGGGTTTCAAAGCCGTGCACCATCTCTTGTTTGGGCGACAATTTTGTCACGACCAAACATGGTTGGTTTTGACCGATTGGTCAAGTGTGTAGGCGGGCCACGGTGATCGTGTTGACATGCTCAGGCCCTTTGAATCTACATCTACACCCTCCATTTATACCTGCGAAGATGGATGGTTGAGGCCTTTGCAACACATGTAATATGCCGCAAACCCTAATTTAGGGTTTTCCGTCCATAATGCTTGGTATGAACGATTTCTTGGCAAGCTAGGCCAATGACCGACCATGCGGGGTCGGCCGTGGGTATTCCATACCTGCTTGGGGGTGATGGAATTGATCTGGGGTCATCCAATCATGCTTATGGAGTTGGATGACTGCGATCAGATCATATACGGACTGATACGGTCAGTCCGGATGCTCAATCGGGCTAGTATACACACCGAGAGGGGCTCAATCGGGCTAGTATAACACACCGAGAGTCACATGTACGGGTATTTCGTACATGGTTTCATTATAGTGCTTGGAGGTTCGTGTTACTCTATAAGAGTAACAACTCACCGTCATGCCACACCGATAATGAGTACTTTGGAAATACAAGGCCGATATGAAATTCACAGGAAGGGATTTTTGCTACATGCTCCAACTCGGAGGAATTTCATGTATTCACAGAATGGGATTGTTGCCACATGATCCATTCTTGGTGAATTAAGTGAGGAGTATCAACACTTATAAATGGCTTTATCTTTTACAAGATGTCAGCGCATAATTTTTTTTTGGTTTTTACAAATTTAACCTTAAACGAAAATCCACCATCAACACTTCCTCATAGGGCTGTCAATAGCCAAGCAAGCGGGAGTCACGCGCCTGGAGATAAGAGGTGACTCCAAGTTACTGGTGAATCATATGAACGGGGTATACGCATTAAAGGAAGTAACGCTAGCTCCATATCGATCAGAAGCACAGAGGTTACTGAATTATTTTGCTGATGCAACCATAACCCATGTCAGTCGCAACAACAACAAACACGCCGATTGTCTAGCAACACTGGCTTCCAAATTGAAGTTCGAAGGTTTGGAAGAAACCCTGAGAGTAAAGAGGAGAACCATATAATCGACATGGTTATCACAATACAAAGGCACCAAGACCGATGATTGGCGAACTCCGATCATTCAAGAGCTCAACAGCTCACTCTCCCAAGGAAAGGTCAGTCTTAAAACCCTGCAGAACTTCTTCATGCTTCATGGTATCAGATTATAGGAACCCGGATGGTTCCCTGTCAAGATGTCTTGGGGATGACGAAGCACAACTACAGCTGAGTCATGTTCACAACGAAATTTGTGGACAATCACTGGTGGTAACGCTTTACCGACGACTTCAACGCCCTGGGCTGTGCTGGCCGAGAAGGAGACTCAATCCAGGACTACTTCAGAAGTCCTGCTCAAATTGCCAAGCACCGCCACATCAATTGGAAGTTTTTAATGTGAACCACACTGGGGACTGGAGAGAGCCATACATTAGTTATCTCCGTGATGGAACGATTCCTGCCTATCAAAAGGACGCTATCAAGATAAAATAAAAGGTCAAGCGGTTCGTATTGCACGAAGGGATCCTGTATCGCAAGAGCTTCGGGGGTAATCTACTACGATGCCTGGCTGGGGAAGAAGTCCCAGTCATGCTGAAAGAGACACACGAAGGAGAACATCAAGGGAAGAGGAAGCTGTTTCTCCAGATACACGAGAAATACTATTGGCCGACCATGGAGGATGACGCAGCCGCTTTTGTTCAAAGCTGCCACAAATGCCAAATTCATGGGAACCTTGTTCATGCGCCTTCCACTCCTTTGCACTCGATAAGCAGTCCATGGCCATTTTACAGCTGGGGACTGGACATTATCGGAAAAATCAACCCTCCATCATCAAAGCAACACGAGTACATCATAATCTATGACGAATACTTCACCAAATGGGTAGAAGCCAATCCCCTGCGAGGAACTACAGGAGCAACGATTGCGGCTTTCATTAAAGAATATATCATTTGTCATTTTGGTGTGCCTAAGCATATCATCACTGATAATGGCACTCCCTTCGCCAATAAACAGGTACGAGAGTTACTTGAAGAGTATGGCATTAAACAGGTCTTCTCCACCATCTACTATCCTCAAGGGAACGGGCAAGAAAGTACCAACAAGACATTGATCCGGATCATCGGGCCGAATAAAGACACGATAATCCTAGGGAATGGCATGACCAAGTTACCAATGGCGCTATGGGCATACCGGACATCACCCGAAGCTCCATTGAGTTTCCCCATACTCACTCGTTTACGGAGCGGATGCAATTCTCCCAAGCAGAGATCAAAATCCCATCGGCCCAGATTACGGCGGCAATCGGGATACACTCGGAACGAGTGAAGCCTCTAACTCGAGTAGAGGAGTTAGACACTGGATTTGAAGAAACAAAGCATAAGAACGCACTCAGGTATACAGGAATAGAATTTCCAGGGCGTACAACAAAACTGTGAAATCACGTGTTTTCAAAGTGGGAGATTTGGTTTTGAAAACGGCCAAACACATCCAACAAGACATGTCCGCACCATAGTTCTCACCGAAATTGGAAGGTCCTTACACAGTCACCAAGGCTTACAACATCGGCTACTACGAAATTATTAAGGTGGACGGAGGCAAATTGGAAGCAGTCATCAATGGAAAGTGGCTCAAGGCATATCATGCCTGACCACTATCTGCTCTGTCAACAATACATGCATTTACTTTCATTACATGTTTGAATCATCAATTATATTCAGAGATGCATCAATGAAAAAACCCGTTTCACCAATCAAAACCAATGTAATTTATTCTGCAAAGACGTTCAATAAAATTTGACATAAACAATAAGTGAATACAGCTGAATACGACTTAGAAGAGGCCATCTAGAAGATTATAGTTCCTTGAGAGCATCATCTCCAGTCTAGCTTGATATCTTTCTGTTCTTTTCTTCAAGTCCTGTACAGCCCGCTCTACCTCCTTTGATTCTGCAGCCAGAGCCTTCTCCTCTTCCAAGATAGCTATCCTTGTCAAGAACAACATTCACGAGGATGCCCGCTCGATCGACCTTGATGATATCAAGACGCCTGCCGCAACCAGCCCACGTTGAACTCCATGGATTCACTGGTAGATCCCATATTCTCCCATTTCTGGAGGCTTGATTCGGCAACGTTGCGGATAGAAATATTCTCCATCTCAGCAATCATGGGAAGAAGGCGGTTTTGCGGTGACTGAGATTAGATGAACAATCTTAGGACCACATTCTGGTTGCGATATGACCATACTTTTTCCATAACTTTGTGTACAAAGGCACAAACTCCTTCTGCACTAAGAATCCACCGACATCTCTAGTATTTGGAGGATAAACATTTCATGCGAACATCGAATGACAGGACTCCGCATTGGGGTATTCATAAGATGAGATACCAGATCAAGCATCTTCGAGGTCCACATGGGTAGGCGTGTTTGATTTTGAAGGAAGATGGTGGTTAAATCATCATCATCGATAACTGTCACGCATGTTCCGGTAGGGTATCTCTGCAAGAATGAAGGGATTATTCACCCGATCATCATGAAGAACAAGCAATTGTTCAGAAAAAGGAAAAAGAGACGAACCAGGTATGATCTTCTTGACTCGGAGAACACGAGCGGGGATTCATCATGAAGCTCGAGGCGCGAGTGGTCGTGCACGTTTAACGGAAGATCTGGTTAGTATGAAGAAGACGATCCACTGTTGTTCGACATGATGAGGAAACAAAGTTTCTACAAGAAAGCCCTATTGTAAGATCGTAAAAGTGGTTCAAAATCTCTGCACCTGCATATATGCTGAGGAACCCTAAAACGATTACGATGCCCGATATATGAGGATTCAACACCGACCAAGTCAGGCTTTATTTTGAACCCTAATCAAGAATCAGAAGAGCATCTGGATACGAGCGATTCAACCAGCAGTGTGTAGACACCCACGCCCGGAATCCCATTATAAGAAGAATCCTATCCCTAACTCAAACACCTAAGGGAGGAAGACGGCCCATCAAGGACTGTGGTCACGCACGTATGGAGGATTGCCCACGATTGGTCAGAATCCCTCCAGGTTGACTTCCTTTATCTTGTCTTCTTACGTTTGTATATGTCACCATCTCATGCCTACCCCACAATAGTGTAACCATTATGTGCTAGGCAGGGGACTTAATGTTGATGGTGGATTTTCATTTAAGGTTAAAATTGTAAAAAACCAGAAAATTATGCGCTGACATCTTGTAAAAGATAAATCCATTAATAAGTGTTGGATACTCCTTCACTTTACTAATTCACCTAAAATGGAGCATGTGGCAACAATCCCATTCTGTGAATTAAATACATGAAATTTGTTATGAGCCTATGGCCTATGGCCGGCGTGTGAAGTTATGGGCTCAGGATGAAGCACAAGCCTCATCAGTTAAAGTCTCTTATTGTCTTTAAATTCAGATAGTTTGGTTTTTTAGGAAACTCTTGTTTTAAGTAGTAGATTAGGGCAACACTAATCCAATGGCTATGTACGCCTGATGCGGATTGGGTGTTGGAACTATTAATAACCAATCATTTTTGTAAGAAGAACTTAAGAAATTGATTAAAGAAATATTGAGGCTCATCCCTGTGGAAGAGTAGGTTACTGTTAAGGATTTTATTCAGTAATTGTTCCTGGTTCATAACATTTGGTATCAGTCTTCGATCCTGTGTACCTGAATCATGACGGGAGCTGAGAAAACACCAACAGTAAAGGATATTGCTATCCAACAGAAGATGGATAGTGATCGAATTTCATTCTTGGAGAAAGAGGTTAAGGAGCTTAACAACAAAATGGGTTCAGTTCAATCTTCACTTGAACAAATACTAGCTCGTCTTCCCGTTATAGCTGCTTCAAATCCATCTTTTGCAGCCGAATCAGATCCACAGTCATCTAATCCGCGTAATCCTTTTGAAGAGGGCTTTCATCTAACTCGGGTACTCTTATGCGTCAACCCAAAATCGATTTCCCTAGATTCGATGGTACCAATCCGAGAGGATGGGTTAGAAAGTGTGACCGTTATTTTCTTCTTAATTCTATGGATCCATTGAAACGGGTAGATTTAGCTTCCATCCATATGGATGGTAAAGCAGACGCTTGGTTCTTAGATTATGTTGAGGGAAAACCTTTTATTGATTGGGAAATTTTTGCTAGGGATATATGTTGTCGTTTTGAAGATGTTTCTTATGATAATTATGTTGGTATTTTTAATAAGCTTGCTCAGACCACCACTGTGAAAGAATATTATGAACGATATGAGTCACTTAAAGCTATAATGAAATCCATAAATAAGAATCTTTCTGACGATTACTTTACTATGAGTTTTATAAGTGAAATTTGAAAAGAAGAAATTAGAAATCTGTTCAAATGTTCAAGCCAACTAGTGACACTGATGCATTCTACTTAGCTAGGATCCAACAAGCCTCTGTGGATAACTATGCAAAAAAGTATAAGCAATTTCCCAGACAATTTCATCCAGCAACTAGCTCTTTTTCACCCTCCAACACCTTTAAACCAGCTCTTCCACCTCTTACCAATCTGTCCAAATCCTCTTTTTCTTCTGATAAACCCATTATCACCCATCCACCAACTCCAACTAAACCTGAGCCACCAATACCACCAATAAAAAAGCTTACCCCTACACAAATGCAAGCTAGACGTGACAAGGGCTTATGTTACAACTGTGATGCTTTTTACAGACCAGGTCACCGTTGCAAAACCCAACAATTATTCATGCTTGTAGCCTCTGATGAGGATGTTTCATCTCCACCGTTGGAGGAATCGGAAGAAGAAGAAGTTTCACCTACAACCTCAGGGGACACCACCATGGAGATTTCTCTTCATGCCTTAACAGGATTGGTCGCTCAGAATACTATTAGAGTTCCGGGTAAACTCCATAACCAAGAGATTTTGGTCCTCATCGACACTGGTAGTACACACAGCTTTGTGGATTCCTCCTTGGCTACAAACTTAAATCTACACATTGCTCCTACTGGTCACATGCTGGTTACAGTTGCCAATGGGGATACAACTGTTAGTAAGGGTATGTGTGCAGAGCTCCACTGGTCTATGCAAGGTTATTCCTTCTTTGGGGACTTAAGAGTTCTTCCTTTGGGTGGCTGTGATATGGTTCTGGGAGTGGATTGGCTGAGACAATTGGGAGATGTACTCTTTAATATGGCTGAACTTAAGATATCTTTTATACACCAAGGGAGACAAATTACACTCCAAGGTAGTTCTTCTACTCCTTCTTGCAGCATGATCAGTGGGGAGTCATTCTTGAAGTTTCTCAAGAACAATACACCAGCAATTATTGGTCAATTTTTTTCATTATCGCCAGCCTTGTTTCCCCTGTACCCCCTGAAATTTCTTCCTTACTAGAAACATTCCAAGATGTCTTTGATGCTCCTTCCACCCTACCACCCCCTAGAGATTTAGACCATAAAATACCCTTGAAACCCAACTCTATTCCAACATCTCAAAGACCTTACAGGTGCCCCTATGTTCAAAAGGCTGTGGTAGAAAAACTTGTCCAAGAAATGTTAGATGCTGGAATTATTCAAGATAGCCACAGTCCATTTGCCGCACCCATATTGTTAGTCAAGAAGAAAGATGGCTCTTGGAGATTTTGTGTGGATTATAGGAATTTGAATGAGATGACTATTAAGGACAAGTTTCCCATACCACTTATTGAGGAACTACTTGATGAGTTAAATGGAACTGTTTTCTTCACTAAACTTGACTTAAGAGCAGGATACCATCAAATCAAGATGCACCTGGAGGACATTTACAAAACAGCCTTCAAGACCCACCATGGCCATTATGAGTTTAAAGTAATCCCCTTTGGGCTTACTAATGCCCCTGCCACATTCCAAGCTGTCATGAACAAAGTTTTCAAACCATTTCTGAGGAAATTTGTGCTGGTATTTTTTGATGACATCTTGATTTATAGTCATTCCTTGGAGGAGCACAAGATCCATCTTTCTTAGGTGCTTACCCTTCTCAGACAGAATTCTCTCTCTGCAAACCTTAAGAAATGTTGTTTTGCACAGCCTCAACTAGCTTATTTGGGCCACCTTATCACTTCTGCTGGAGTTGCTGCTGATCCAGACAAGATTTGTGCAATGCAAAATTGGCCTGACCCACCAACCTGAAGCAACTCGAGGTTTCTTGGGCCCTCTTGGCTACTCACAGAAGGTTTATTAAAGGCTATAGCACCATCAGCAAACCACTCACAGATATGCTCAAGAAGGATGCCTTTCAGTGGTCCCCAACTGCCTTCCAAGCCTTTTTGGAGCTCAAATCTGCAATGACTACAGGCACGTTTTAGCTCATCCAACTTTTCTATTCCATTTGTCTTTGGAGACAGAGATGCTTGCTCTAGAGGAGTGGGTGCCATTTTGATGCAATTAGGTAAACCCATTGCCTTCTTTAGTAAGTCACTTGGCCCTAAAGCTCTAGCACTTTCCACCTATGAGAAGGAACTTCTATCCATAGTGATGGTTGTACAAAAATGGAAGCATTATCTTTCTCATGCTCGGTTCATTATTAATACCGACCACCAAAGCTTGAAATTTTCATGGAGCAAAGAATGACATCGTTTTACAACAAAAGTGGTTGATGAAACTAATGGGTCTAGATTATGTGATCAACTACAAGAAGGAAAGGATAATACAATTCTTGATGCCTTATCCAGCATTACCGGCCACTTGGCATGCTCCTCCATCTCTGTTTCACAACCTCTTTGGGCTCAGGATATACTCAGTAGTTATGAGAATGACTCAACTGTCCAACAGATTCTAGCTCAACTATTGATTAACCCTGCACAAACATTTTTCTCTCACTGGTGGCATTCTAAGGTACAAGTCACGACTGTATGTGGGCTCTGGGAAGCATATGAGGGCTTCAATAATGCAATCAGTTCATGCATCTTCTGTGGGTGGACATTCTGGTATGTGGGGTACTTACACTAGATCTAAAGCATATTTTTATTGGACCAAAATGAAACAGGATATCATTCAAATGGTTGCCACCTGTGATGTGTGCCAATGCAACAAACCTGAGCATACTGCTCCTGCTGGTCTTCTGCAACCTCTGCCTATACCTGACACTGCTTGGCAGCATATTTCCATGGACTTCATTGAAGGGCTGCCTCTCTCCAATAAAAAGTCTGTCATACTGGTGGTTGTGGACAGACTGACTAAATATAGTCACTTTCTTGCTCTTAGTCACCCATACACTGCTCTGACAGTTGCTAAGGAATTCCTTCATCACATATTCAAACTACATGGGTTACCAGCATCTATAGTGTCTGACAGAGATAAAAAAATTATCAGTCACTTTTGGCAGGAATTATTCCGATCACTGGGTACCGCATTGAACCTGAGTACGGCATATCATCCACAGTCTGATGGACAGACAGAAAGGACCAATGCATGTTTAGAACAATACCTCAGATGTATGACAGGTAATAACCCTAAACTGTGGGCTAACTGGTTGGCCTTGGCTGAATGGTGGTTTAACACCAACTATCACACTAGCTTGAATATGTCACCATTTCAAGCATTGTATGGCTACACACCCCCTCATCTGGTCTTTCCTACCCATGCAACTACTTCTCTAGCTTCTATTCAAGAGTATTTACAAGAGAGGGACCATATGTTGCAACTTCTCAAGGCAGACTTAGCTACAGCCCAAGTTCGAATGAAGTACTTTGCTGATAAAAACAGAAGTGACAGATCCTTTGAGGTAGGTGACTTGGTTTTCTTAAAGCTCCAACCTTATAGACAGTCCTCTGTAGCTTTGAGAAAAAACTTCAAACTCTCTTCCAAGTATTATGGTCCTTTTGAGGTGCTACAAAAAATTGGAAATATGGCTTACAAACTGAAGCTTCCAGTTGGATCCCGCATACACCCAGTGTTCCATGTATCACAGTTGAAGAAGAAGATTGGGCTGCATCTCCCTGTTACTCCTTCCTTTCCCTTGGTGGATACTTCTGGCTCTTTCATTGTCTCACCCATTGAAGTGTTAGATTCCAGAATGACTTTCAGAACTTGTGCCACCATTCCTCAACTTCTTATCGACTGGTCTAACTCCACACCAGAAGAAGCAACATGGGAAGACACTTCGCATATCCAAGCTCAGTTTCCAAACTTCATCCTTGAGGACAAGGATGCTTAAATGGGGAAGTTATTGTTATGAGCCTATGGCCTATGGCCGGCGTGTGAAGTTATGGGCTCAGGATGAAGCACAAGCCTCATCAGTTAAAGTCTCTTATTGTCTTTAAATTCAGATAGTTTGGTTTTTTAGGAAACTCTTGTTTTAAGTAGTAGATTAGGGTAACACTAATCCAACGGCTATGTACGCCTAATGCGGATTGGGTGTTGGAACTATTAATAACCAATCATTTTTGTAAGAAGAACTTAAGAAATTGATTAAAGAAATCTTGAGGCTCATCCCTGTGGAAGAGTAGGTTACTGTTAAGGATTTTATTCAGTAATTGTTCCTGGTTCATAACAAAATTCATCCAGGTTGGAGCATGTAGCAACAATCCCATATACCCTGTGAATTTATAGCATTATTAATTAATGCATGAGCAGCCTTATATTTCCTGTACTCATTATCAGTGCGGCATGACGACTGAGTGTTGCTCTCAGTAGAGCAACACGAACCTCCAAGCATTATAATGAAAGCATGTACGAAATACCCGTACAGGTTGCAACTCTCGGTGTGTTATACTAGCCCAATTGAGAACTCTCAGTGTGTTATACTAGCCCGATTGATCATCCGGACTGTCCATATCAGTATGGATATGATCTCGTTCATCCAACCTCACCAGCGTGATTGGATGGCCCAGATCGATTCCATAACCCCAAGCGGTATGGAATATTCACGCAGAACCAACACGGACCCCGCATGGTCGGCCTCCCAAAATATTGGCATAGCTTGCCAAAATGTCCAAACCAGAGCGTATGGATGGAAAACCCTAAATTAGGGTTTGCGGCTGTTTATGGGTAAAAATCGTTTCTGCCGATTTCGGTAAATTTGGTAGGTGAGTGAGAAACCTGGTTCAAACCCTAAACAAATGTGCTGCACGTGAGCACTTTATAGATTCGAGAGATCAATCTGTACAAGTCCGCCTAAACCAAGAAATGGTCGTTCCAGACTTGCTTCGGTCACAAAGTGGAGGAGAAGGGTTGATTTGGGGAGGGAAGCAAAGAAAGGTGTTGAGACCGAGAATAGTGCAGGGGAGAGTAGTATCTCGACTTGTATCAGAAAGTAAAAGCTTGGGAAGCTTGCAAGAGATGAAAGCTTTTGGGAGAGCTTGCAAAGTTTCCTTTTCTGAGAGTGTAGTATTTTTCTCCTGACCGAGACTTGTTGTCTGGTGGAAATAGGTAAGGCCTATTTATACAAGTCTAGATTGAAACGTACCCTGGCCTCATGAAGGAAGAGAGTAAAGGGTGAAATAATGGGAGGAGGTGGTAACCGCATGGTGTTAATGGGTGAAAACGTTTTCACCATTATTTCCTCATTTATTTGACCGCTTTATTCCTTTTCACGCTTTCTTAATGTGAGCGTAGTGTACGCTGCAAGCAGTGACCGCCAAACCAAAACCCTGGAAAGCATCCCCCCAGTTTGTGTTGATATCTCGAGTGTTGGTTGCACCTTGAGTGCAAGTGGCGCTGCTAGTGGCGCGAGTGGCATGTGCCATTGGCATGTGCGGAATGCCCTTGTTGCGGGTTGTACTTGAGCACAAGTGGCAATGCTAGGAGCTGCTAGTGGCGTGCGTGGCATGTGCCAATGGCATGTGCGGAATGCCTTGGTGGTAGGTTGTACGTTGAGTGTAAGTGGCAATGTCAGAGCTGCTAGTGGCGTGTGTGGCATGTGCCAATGGCATGTGCGGAATGCCTTGGTGGTAGGTTGCATGGTTTGCAAGTTAGGCTACCAGCGTGTGTGTTTGGCATGTGCCAATGGCATGTGCGGAATGCCTTGGTGGTAGGTTGCATGGTTTGCAAGTTAGGCTACCAGCGTGTGTGTTTGGCATGTGCCAATGGCATGTGCGGAATGCCTTGGTAGGAAAAGCTACCAGCGAGCATGTTGGCATGTGCCAATGGCATGCGTGGCCATTAGGGACGTGGCTTTGGTAGGAAAAGCTACCAGCGAGCATGTTGGCATGTGCCAATGGCATGCGTGGCCATTAGGCCGTGGCCTTGGTAGGAAAAGCTACCGGCCGAGCATGTTGGCATGTGCCAATGGCATGCGTGGCCATTAGGGCCGTGGCCTTGGTAGGAAAAGCTACCGGCCGAGCATGTTGGCATGTGCCAATGGCATGCGTGGCCGCGCTAGGCCGTGGCCTTGGTAGGAAAAGCTACCATCGAGCATGTTGGCATGTGCCAATGGCATGCGTGGCCGCTAGGGCCGTGGCCTTGGTAGGAAAAGCTACCAAATGAGCATGTTGGCATGTGCCAATGGCATGCGTGGCCATTAGGGCCGTGGCTTTGGTAGGAAAAGCTACCGGCGAGCATGTTGGCATGTGCCAATGGCATGCGTGGCCATTAGGGCCGTGGCTTTGGTAGGAAAAGCTACCAATGAGCATGTTGGCATGTGCCAATGGCATGCGTGGCCATTAGGGCCGTGGCCTTGGTAGGAAAAGCTACCAGCGAGCATGTTGGCATGTGCCAATGGCATGCGTGGCCGACTTGGCCTAGGTTGCGTGGTTTGCAAGCCTATGGCGCTATATTTGGCATGTGCCAATGGCATAGCGGCTTGGAAATATGGCTTGTGGTGCGTGTTGGCATGTGCCAATGGCACGCACGGCCATGTTGACCTAGTTGCACGTTTTGCAAGCCTAGGGCGCTATATTTGGCATGTGCCAATGGCGTAGCGGCTTAGTTTGGCATGGTTGCCAATGAGTGCGATATGTAGTTTGGTTTTGGCGTCGCTGCCATGGTGCGTAGTGTGCGGCTTGGTTTGGCATCATTGCCATGGTGCGCAAAGGCGCTGGTTTGGCATTGTGGCTTGGTTTGGCATTGTTGCCATGGTGCGCAGATGTGCGGCTTGGTTTGGCATTGTTGCCATGGTGCGCAGTGTGCGGCTTGGTTTTGCATCGTTGCCATGGTGCGCAGTGTGCGGCTTGGTTTGGGGCATTGTTGCCATGGTGCGCAGTGTGCGGCTTGGTTTGGCATCGTTGCCATGGTGCGCAGTGATGTGCGGCTTGGTTTGGCATTGTTGCCATGGTGCGCGGTGTGCGGCTTGGTTTGGGGCATTGTTGCCATGGTGCGCAGATGTGCGGCTTGGTTTGGCATTGTTTCCATGGTGCGCGATTGTGCGGCTTGGTTTGGCATTGTTGCCATGGCGCGATGTGCGGCTTGGTTTGGCATCGTTGCCATGGTGCGCGATGTGCGGCTTGGTTTGGGGCATTGTTGCCATGGTGCGCGATGTGCGGCTTGGTTTGGCATTGTTGCCATGGTGCGCAATGTGCGGCTTGGTTTGGCATTGTTGCCATGGTGCCAGATGTGCGGCTTGGTTTGGCATTGTTGCCATGGTGCGCGGTGTGCGGCTTGGTTTTGGAATTAGGGTTACGTGTCAAACCCTAATCGGTATTTTGAAAAAATACCCCTATTAATTATTTACACACGAGTTAAATGCTCATAGTTAATGTGTTCGGGTAACACTAGGTCATGGGGTTTTACGATTTTACCCCTTGTTTAAAAACCACCATCAACATTAAGTCCCTTGCTTAGCTCAGAACAGGGGCTTTGTTGCGGGGTAAGCATAAGATGGTGACAAACTATCAACAGCAAACCGTAAAGAGAATTGATGAGGCTTGTCTGACCTTTTATAAATAGGATTTGGAATCCTTGCTTCTGGGAGTTTTGCACAAATCGGGAGGCTGGCACAATTGGTGGGGCCGGTGCGGCTTGGGCGACGTTGGGAAGTTGGCGTGAGTTAGGAAACTGAGTGTGCTAGCTGGTGGGACCGGCGCAATGTGGAAACTGTGCGTGCTTGCAGGCGTGACTTGGGAAACTGAGTGTGCTAGCTTAGTTGGTGGGACCGGCGCAATGTGGAAGCTGTGCGGGATTGCAGGCGTGACTTGGGCGGTCATAGGGAAGTCGGTGCAATTGGTGGGGCCGGTGAGCTTGGTCGACATTGGGAAGTTGCGCCCTTGTGGGCCCATTTCTTACACGCACGATTTTGGTAAAGGGAAATCCCTCCCTATTTCAGAATCTTCACGCCTATATATATAAAGTCCCTTTCTCCCATCTTGCACTTTCATCTTTTCATCCTTTCCTACTAGCGGCAGAGTCACAAAGAAAAACCGACTTCCGGTATGTCTTCCAAGTACTTCTCTTGTTTCCCTTTTTATGTAGGTGTAAACCCTAAGAGTAGGCGTTTTCTTTATATATTGCGCATATAATTTCTTGGCGTGTCTCTTGTAGAAAATATTGCATGTATGCAACCAAGGAAATACTGCGTATATTATTCGAACCCGTAGGAAAGTGCTTCATATATTATTTTGAACCCGAAGAAAGTTACTGGCAGACGCACTTGAGCCCGTATAAAATACCGTGTATATAATTTTGAACCACTGAAGAAAACATCTGCGTGTGCATGTGACCCGAACCCGTAGAGAATACTGTATATGAATCCCGAAGAAGAATACTATATATATGCTCCATATGACTTCGAACCCGCAGGAAATATTGTATATATGATTTTTCGGTCCCGAAAGAAATACTGCGCGTGCAGCTTTGAACCCGTAGAAAAATGCTCCATATATAATTTTGAACCCGAAGAAGGATACTGTAGACACACTTGAACCCATATAAAATACCGCGTATATAGTCTTGAATTCGAAGAAAATTCTGCGTATATAGTCTTGAACCCGAAGAAAATTCTGCGTATATAGTTTTGAACCCGAAGAAAATACTGCGTATATAGTTTTGAACCCGTAGAGAATACGCCCTCCTCTTTATTTATTTCGGGTTTTCCTTTTGTTGGGCGCGGTTATGTGTCAGGGAGATAATTTTGTTTTTTTTTTTTGTGTGCAGGTATCTTGTTACTAAGTTGTTATTAAAAGAACCGACAAGATGTTACCTGAACAAAATTTTGCTTCCTCAAAGGATGTCCATAATTCCAAACCAAACACGGATGATGAGTTCTTCGCCAAAAAACTCGTCTCCGCTCGGAAAAATCACCCAGGTTTCGTGCCAATTTTGTTAATCGGTGGTGAAGATGAAAGGAAGACACGTTCGGTTCGCCCAGAGAACACTATATGGTTCTGTCTTCAAAAAGGGGTATATTCCTCTTCCAACATTGATTTCAGGATGTGTCAAAGCCCATTGCGTTCTTTTGATAGATGGGTTGAGTTCATGGTGAGTAAGGAGCACATAAACACCAACCCGACTCGAGCGCGGATTATTGATGCGTCGAGCTTGAGTAAACCTCCAGTTAGGAAGGATATCCGGGCTTGGTTGCTTTCATCTCCAGATGGTGTTCGGACACCCATACAATCATATGTAGATGGGGTGAGATAACTTTCTCCTTGGAGAGTGTGGCTCTCTTCTTTGAATCTTAGAATCGGGAATCTTAAAATCCAATTATCTCGAAAGTGAGGTGAAGATGCGGGATGACCTTGCCGCTAAGTTGGGAGATTACGCTCGGAAAGACTCCTTGTGAAGTCGAAGGATTCTGTCAGGAAATAGGATGAAAGGTGCTTTTATAGTGGTGGATGTCTCGGTGGTTTCGGACGAGTGGAACCTAAACAGAGAAGCGGTGATCTTCATGTTGCAGCATTTTTGGCTCTCTGGTTGTCTAGAGACATTTTTTGACAGTTCGGCAAGAAGGAAATAAGACCGAGTTGCTAGCAGTTCTTTGTGAAGTTAGCAAAAGGTGAAGTTCTTCCCATTGGCAAGCTATTCCTCGGTTCCCTGTATGTGCATCTGGATCACCTAGTTGCGAACATGCGAGTTTCGAATGGTTTCATGAAAGTGAATTCATATGTGCACGTTGCTTTTTTGCAAGTCTGGCTATGGGAGCACTTTGAAAAGTATGCTCCGAAACCGATGCCTTCGATTCCCGCGAGTTGGGGGGGTTCCCGAATTCTTCGATGGGTGAACAGGCGTCCAAAGGTTGGCGTGAGCTTGGTTAGTCTTCTTGATAAGTCGTATGAAATCAATTTTCGCCCATGGGAGCCGGTCCATAGGTCAGTGACTCAAATTGACACCTTTGCTTCTGCTCCGCTCATGTCTTTGTCTTCTGATGGCGATTTGAGCGCTGGTAAAAACTTGTTCATTCAAAGCTGCTTGCCCGGTTATATGCCGTCTTTCTTCATGGGGTCTTTCCAGATAGCTGCTTACAATATTGACCGTGTTGCTCGTTACATGGGTTTCGATCAAGGGGTGCCTCTTACTTACCAGCCGGTGATCCCTAAAGATTCATTGCGTGCCGCCCTTAATGCCAGTGCCCTTGAGCCGGGTATCCGCCTTCCCTTCTTTCAAACGGGAAGAGTAACTTCGACGACCTTCGGCTATAACGAGTTCTGGGGCGACGAGTTTATTATGATCCAAGATTTTGTGAATAGCGTGGTGGAGAACGTTCGTTGCAAACCTTCCCCAGCAGTTTTGAAGAAGTATCCAATGTTGAGAGATCTCAAGCGAAAATTGCCTAGCAACTCGGAAAGTCCCCAGGTCAAGGAACGGAGAACGAAGAATCGTGCTGGCGGGTTCCGGACGGTTTCAAAAGACCCTCCCTAAGCTCTCGTGTCTTTCAGTTCTTCCAATAACCAGGTATGTGTCGCCTCTTCTTTGGTTTGTCTCAAAACACGTGAATTTTGCTGAAAACATGTGTCTTGTTTCCTCAGGGGCTTCGGTAGTGTTAATGCTTTGCCGCCCTTGCACGTTGTCAAGAGACTGACAATTTCTTCAAAGAATTCAGAAGACAGAGCCTTCTCATAGCGATGATGAGTCGAGAGAAAGAAGAAAGTTCGACAAGTGAGAGTGATTCCTCTGGCAAAGCATAGGTTCTTTTTCGGGAAGTGGTTCGGTGAGTTTCGCGCTTCTTTTCTCTCTTCTTGTTTCTTCTTTTTGAAAAATGTCTAACTCAAGTTCGCAGGAGGAATCCGATTCGGAGGATGATTCTGGGGTAGAGGCACACGAAAACTTGCCTTTGGTGACCACCGCTGGTGACTTGGATATGGGCGTTAGCCAATTGTCGGGCACGAGATGTGGCTCAAACGGCGGATGATTCTCGATGGTTGTTGCCGTAGACATGGAGGAAGACCCTATGCGAGTCGTGAGGCCGAGTGCGGCGCCATTTTTGATCCTCCGTACTTGGTTCCTTATCCAGGTCATGTGTTGGTTGGCGGCTTCGATGGCGTGCGGCTAAGCACGAGGCGTTGTATACCGAATCTGGGAGAAATACGGACATATGGCCACAACCAAGAAAGTCACTAGTCGATTTGCACTGGTTAAGCGTGTGGAAGAGGCTTTATCTTCCATCGAGGATATGCGTGAGGTGGTGGTCACACCGTTTCGAAGACGTTATTGCCGATCGGGAGCACCATCGCGACGTGTGCGTAGAAAAGGAGTTCAACACTTCGTGGTTTGTCGAAGGCCTTGCTGAGATACAAAAGTTGAAAGATGCGGCAATCGAAAGCCTTTCCGCCGAGGAGATTGCACGACAGGAGGTGGAACTCGAAGAGCTTTCCAAGATGTTGACTATGAAGAGAGCGGCTCTTGAAGATGCAAAGTTGACTTTCTCCAAGAAGAGCAGACTTCTGTTGGATAATTTTCCTTGAACGTTTCTCTGCTAAACTTTCATTTAGGTTTTTTTTTTTTTTTTTTGAAAGACATATTGGATGTCTGGTTCAAAGCTTGACCTTTGATAGGCAGCTGGTAGCTTTTTAGGGTATTGGATTATTTCTGGGATGAATGGTTTTGATAATATGACTCTGATTATGTTTTGGGAAAGGAATATTGCTTTTATGAAAGTGTGTGCTAGCAATAGGCACAAGACTCAGTAGTATGACGGTTTTACTAAGAACCTAAAAATAGATCGTATATCTTGTGCAGTCTAAATTTACTCACTTCATAGGTTTTGTGAACACGCCCCTCTCCTGTAAAGGCGGCTTTCTTTGGTAGCATCGCCGAGTTAGTCCCCAATTCTTTGGTAGCGTATTCGCGAGTCTCCGGTTTTACGGTGTAGTTTTAACAACTGATAACCGGGTTGTCTGGCAGCAGTTGAGTCGGACTGAGTCACAAGTCCCCAATTGCTGGTAGCATCTTCAACGAGTCCCAGTTTTCAGGTGTAGTTTTACAACTGGTAATTGGGGCGTCTGGCAGTTGAGTCGAATTGAGTCGTCTTCCCCTACCATCTTGATATCTGGGTCGAAGAACGAGATCGACAGTCTGACATTGTAGCCGATAGATCAATCCTCATTTGTGGTCGCCAATTATTTATGGGTAAAAATCGTTTCTGCCGATTTCGGTAAATTCGGTAGGTGAGTGAGAAACTGGTTCAAACCCTAAACAAATGTGATGTACGTGAGCACTTTATAGTTCCGAGAGATCAATCTGTACAAGTCCAGCCTAAACCAAGAAATGGCCGTTCCAGACTTGCTTCGGTCACAAAGTGGAGGAGAAGGGTTGATTTGGGGAGGGAAGCAAAGAAAGGTGTTGAGACCGAGAATAATGCTGGGGAGAGTAGTATCTCGACTTGTATCGAGAAAGTAAAAGCTTGGGAAGCTTGCAAGAGATGAAAGCTTTTGGGAGAGCTTGCAAAGTTGCCTTTTACGAGAGTGTAGTATTTTTCTCCCGACCGAGACTTGTTGTCCGGGGTGGAAATAGGTAAGGCCTATTTATACAAGTCGAGATTGAAACGTACTGGCCTCATGAAGGAAGAGAGTAAAGGGTGAAATAATGGGAGGAGGTGGTAACCGCATGGTGTTAATGGGTGAAAACGTTTTCACCATTATTTCCTCATTTATTTGACCGCTTTATTCCTTTTCACGCTTTCTTAATGTGAGCGTAGTGTACGCTGCAAGCCTGTGAACGCCAAACCAAAACCCCGGAAAGCATCCCCGGTTTGTGTTGATATCTCGAGTGTTGGTTGCACCTTGAGTGCAAGTGGCGCTGCTAGTGGCGCGAGTGGCATGTGTCATTGGCATGTGCGGAATGCCCTTGTTGCGGGTTGTACTTCGAGCACAAGTGGCAATGCCAGAGCTGCTAGTGGCGTGCGTGGCATGTGCCAATGGCATGTGCAGAATGCCTTGGTGGTAGGTTGTACATTGAGTATAAGTGGCAATGCCAGAGCTGCTAGTGGCGTGTGTGGCATGTGCCAATGGCATGTGTGGAATGCCTTGGTGGTAGGTTGCATGGTTTGCAAGTTAGGCTACCAGCGTGTGTGTTTGGCATGTGCCAATGGCATGTATGGAATGCCTTGGTGGTAGGTTGCATGGTTTGCAAGTTAGGCTACCAGCGTGTGTGTTTGGCATGTGCCAATGGCATGTGCGGAATGCCTTGGTGGTAGGTTGCATGGTTTGCAAGTTAGGCTACCAGCGTGTGTGTTTTGCATGTGCGGAATGCCTTGGTAGGAAAAGCTACCAGCGAGCATGTTGGCATGTGCCAATGGCATGCGTGGCCATTAGGGCCGTGGCTTTGGTAGGAAAAGCTACCAGCGAGCATGTTGGCATGTGCCAATGGCATGCGTGGCCATTAGGGCCGTGGCCTTGGTAGGAAAAGCTACCGAGCGAGCATGTTGGCATGTGCCAATGGCATGCGTGGCCATTAGGGCCGTGGCCTTGGTAGGAAAAGCTACCAACGAGCATGTTGGCATGTGCCAATGGCATGCGTGGCCGCTAGGGCCGTGGCCTTGGTAGGAAAAGCTACCAGCGAGCATGTTGGCATGTGCCAATGGCATGCGTGGCCGCTAGGGCCGTGGCCTTGGTAGGAAAAGCTACCCGAGCATGTTGGCATGTGCCAATGGCATGCGTGGCCTAGGGCCGTGGCCTTGGTATGAAAAGCTACCGGCGAGCATGTTGGCATGTGCCAATGGCATGCGTGGCCATTAGGGCCGTGGCTTTGGTAGGAAAAGCTACCAGCGAGCATGTTGGCATGTGCCAATGGCATGTGTGGCCATTAGGGCCGTGGCCTTGGTAGGAAAAGCTACCAGCGAGCATGTTGGCATGTGCCAATGGCATGCGTGGACGACTTGGCCTAGGTTGCGTGGTTTGCAAGCCTAGGGCGCTATATTTGGCATGTGCCAATGGCATAGCGGCTTGGAAATATGGCTTGTGGTGCGTGTTGGCATGTGCCAATGGCACGTACGGCCATGTTGACCTAGTTGCACGTTTTGCAAGCCAAGGGCGCTATATTTGGCATGTGCCAATGGCGTAGCGGCTTAGTTTGGCATGGTTGCCAATGAGTGCGATATGTAGTTTGGTTTTGGCGTCGCTGCCATAGTGCGTAGTGTGCGGCTTGGTTTGGCATCGTTGCCATGGTGCGCAGTGTGCGGCTTGGTTTGGCATTGTTGCCATGGTGCGCAGTGTGCGGCTTGGTTTGGCATTGTTGCCATGGTATGCAGTGTGCGGCTTGGTTTGGCATCGTTGCCATGGTGCGCAGTGTGCGGCTTGGTTTGGGGCATTGTTGCCATGGTGCGAAGTGTGCGGCTTGGTTTGGCATCGTTGCCATGGTGCGTACTGTGCGGCTTGGTTTGGCATTGTTGCCATGGTGCGCAGTGTGCGGCTTGGTTTGGCATTGTTGCCATGGTGCGCAGTGTGCGGCTTGGTTTGGGGCATTATTGCCATGGTGCGCAGTGTGCGGCTTGGTTTGGCATTGTTGCCATGGTGCGCAGTGTGCGGCTTGGTTTGGCATTGTTGCCATGGGGCGCAGTGTGCGGCTTGGTTTGGCATCGTTGCCATGGTGCGCAGTGTGCGGCTTGGTTTGGGGCATTGTTGCCATGGTGCGCAGTGTGCGGCTTGGTTTGGCATTGTTGTCATGGTGCGCAGTGTGCGGCTTGGTTTGGCATTGTTGCCATGGTGCGCAGTGTGCGGCTTGGTTTGGCATTGTTGCCATGGTGCGCGGTGTGCGGCTTGGTTTTGGAATTAGGGTTCTGTGTCAAAACCCTAATCTGGTATTTTGAAAAAAATATCCCTATTAATTATTTACACCCGAGTTAAATGCTCATAGTTAATGTGTTGCGGGTAACACTAGGTCATGGGGTTTTACGATTTTACCCCTTGTTTAAAAACCACCATCAACAGCGGTATATTACATGTGTCGCAAAACAGTCTCAACCATCCATCTTCGCAGGTATAGATGGAGGGTGTAGATGTAGATTCAAAGGGCCCAGAGCATGTCAACACAATCACCGTGGGCCGCCTACATACCGACCAATCGGTCGGGACCAACCATGGTTGGTCATCCCAATCGTGCGCCCGGAAACGAGAGCATGACGCACGGCCGTGAAACCCAAAATTAGGGTTTTGAGCATCACGAGCGTCCATCTTCTCCGGCACGAATGGAGGGTCCCAGATTAGATTAAGCAGGTCCGGTCATACCAGCATGACCACCGTGGGCCCGTCTATCCCCTCACCTGATCGGCCAAGGCATATCATGCCTGGCTATCCCAAAACGCGCGTCCAAACTTGCATGGTCACACTTCCCAAATTGCAAACTGATCTCGACCACTCAACTTCACCGGACGATTTGAGTGGCTTAGATCACGTTTTCATGGGATAGTCAGGTATAGGCGTGAACACAAGCCTACCACCTACACTCCAGACCGATCGACCAAGACCGACCAAAAATTGGTTGTCTTGGAACGCGCGCCTGAAGATGGCGTGATGTGCGGCTCTTGCGGCACTAGTTTTCTGTCACAAATTTATCTCGACCACTCAACTTCACTGGACGAATTGAGTGGCCCAAATCATACTTTCGTGAGGAAATAGGGTATGGGCGCCTGCACCGTCATGCCGTCTACACGCATGTACGATCGGCCTGGACAAAATCGTCTCCCAAGCTTGGATTCGACCAAGTCAAGAATGATGCCTGCGCACCTCTTCAAAACCCTAATTCCATCAACGGTCGCAGATGAGTGTCTCAAAGATCATCTCGTCAGTCCAATTTCACCTGACTTGGTTATATAACCACAGTCAGGAGTTAATTGGTCAGTGAGGCGTCATGGTAATCACCACCCGTCACTCTACCACACCATGATGCAGTACCTGCATAAAATACACATGATACTTCACAAGTATCAACTTCCTGAATAACGCAGTTATTCAATTTAGCATTACATGCTACCTTTTGTGGGTCCCACGATCCACACATTCCAGACATCAATCATGTCGAAACCGGGGGATACATATCTGGGATATTGGTGCAGCGGTTTACAGCGTGCAGCGTGCAACGCGCCATCACAAGAACGTGTTAGGAAGTCATTGAAGGTTAGAGATGACAGGAGAAGTGGGCAAGACTGGTCGTGTAACACCAACACACACCTCCACTACTCCATCACTCCACTTCCTCTACTTCCCACGAGAGACGTGAATAAGGCTCAAATGACTTGTATAAATAGGTTCTCCTCCCTATTTTCCAAACACAGGAGAAAAAACAACACAAGTCCAGACGAGACAGAAACCAAGTGTTAATACAAAACGTATTCAAACACCCTGAGCCTGCTTGCATCAATCGTAAGCCTGCTCACCTTTCTGTTACAAGTCATAAGCAAGCCAACACCTTCGCAATCTCAACACCTTCACAATCTCAACACCTTCTTCGCTTCCCTCCCTAAGATCAACCCCATCTCCTTCACTTTGTGACCGAAACAAGTCTGGAACGGCCATTTCTTGGTTTAGGCCGGACTTGCACAGATTGATTTCCGAATCTACAAGCACTCACCACGCAGTGCATTTGTTTAGGGTTTAGATTCATTCCTCATCCACACACCCCAAATTACCAAATCCGGCAGGAATAGTTTTCACCCATAAACAGCAATAAACCTCGTATTGTATTCCTTAATACTATGTCTATATAGAGTGTTCATGCTTCGCAGTTTTGTTTTCAATATGCACGAGTTGAAAGATACGTTAGGGAATGAAACAGTTCAAGTAAAATATCACTAACCTCAAGTGGAAGGATGATGTTGTCGTTGTAGCTTCTTACTTCTTCACTTCTTCAAGTCTTGGCAATACTTGTAATGTTTCATATCCTAATACTTTCAAACTAACCTATATGAAGTTGACTCTAGTACATAATCAAGCGACTCTTTAAACGAGTTTTGATTCACTAAAATATGACAACCAAACTTGACATACCAACGCTTGGTGGGTTCAACCGAGCTATGCTCTAAAAATCTCCCCCTTTGTCAATTTTAGTGACAAAACTCTTACATCATATGGATAAACAAATTACAAGTATTCATTACACATACGCTTGATTCCCGAATTCAACAACACAATAACATGTATACATTCAATCCTTAAATGCCGATCTTGACATTATAATAACAAAGAATATTACTCCCCCTAAAGGTAAGATAGGTAGATTTTATCAATCCGCAGGTCTTTGTTATTCCTTTGTAATGATATGTTACTCCCCCTTAGTCTATGCTTTCACTCTTTCGTTAGATAAATGTTTAAGCACCAATATTCTTTTCCTTAGTGATACCAATCAATATAAAATCAATGCCAGTATCACTTGTTTACTCCATATATTTCTCCCCCTTTTTGTCACAAAATGACAAAGAAACGAAAAACTAAAGGACAAACCGAAAAGAATTTTACAAAACTCAAAATAGACTTGCAACCTATAGAGTTAAGCACGAGGGTTCCACACACCATTTCTGATAACCAATATCAAAACCGAAACTACAAAGTAATTTGTTTTGATATGTTATCAAGGAAACAATTGCCCGAAGAAATTTTCCCTAATAGTTTAGCAAACCAAAAATCAAGTAAGCACCTTAGTTCTTTTGCTAAACCGATTGTACAAATACAATCGCTTGTTCGATAAGACCAAAATAAAGATAACTTTATTTTTCTCATAAGGCTCTAATTATCCATATAACTTAAACCTTTCAGTTCTAAACAAGACAAGTACTAGATTAGTTAACTAGCATTTCTTGTTAAGGCATTCGATTAGACTTGAATAACTGAAACCTCCACTTTGATAAGTCTAACTAAGATCAGAATTAACTTAGTTTCTCTTATCCGGAATCGAATTGGACTAAACAATTCATCCTGTAAACCTTTTCTTTCGTTAAGCCATAAACAATTCATACAAACCAAATAAATCAACTTGCATAATTATTCACCTCAACCGGAAGCAATTGAAACAACATAGACATTATAGCACCGCAATTGCACCGAAATTTTGTAAGCCTAAACAATTGATACCACATAATAAAGCAAGATAACAATAGTTTTTCTTAACCGGAAACAATTTAATCACACATACATCCATACACACATCATGGAATAAAACATCAATTGTACCGAAATTTTGTTAAGCAAAAGCAATAAATATATGAAATAAAAATCAGGCTTTTCTTAAACAGGAAAACAATTAACTAACAAGATTGTTACCTCCAATTTCGCATCCACTTCTCCAATATGTTTGCATCTTCTTCCAGGGAGAATTGATATCGAAATATCATTATGTTGTCATCCTTATGCAAAACAAAAGAATAACAACAACCAATCTTTACCAGAGAAAGGTTGAAAACCGGTTTTTAACTATTGCAAGCAAAAGTTGAAAACCCCCGAAACACACATGCTTTTATGCTAAACAAAAACCGATTCAACATATTGTGACTTTTTCACATATTGTTTCTCTCAGAACCCCTCATGATCCTTTGATAAATCCTACCAACATGGGCTAGAACTTAATCCTGCTAAATCAAAAAGTCACCCAAACCATAAGGGTTCACAACATTATGAGATCGAATATCAAGGTAATAAAACCGAAATCAAACATCCCATAAACATACATATCAATAATCATAAAGCATTCAAGAACAGGCTATGTAAATCAAAAACTATCACAAGAAAAATTATAAATCAAATAATTTTATTCATAATAGACCTATATACACTCATTGAAACAAATCAAAAATTGATGTCTATTTTCCTGGATTAAGTATTACAGCATATAACTTAATCTGTGGTGCTTCCATTATTTACCGACGATTCCTCGGTGTTTTGATTCTTGAGTCTTCTTTTCTCTTTCGGATGATTGAGTCTTTGTTTCAGAAGATTCAATTCCACAATCGACTTCAAGAGGTTTGACTCGAGCAGTTTTTCATTCACCACTGCAGTTTCCAAATGATCACGAGCGACTTCAAAATCTCCCATTAACATAAGCATAAGCTCAAAAGAAATATGATTCTTTTTATGTTCGTTTGAGAAGTAGCATTTGAACTCAACTGGAAAGGTTTCAAGTTTTCGAAGTTGAGATTCAATGTCAATAGTATTTTCACCCATCTTTTACCATGGACAAAAGAAGGATCGGTCATATAAATGGTTTATATAATAACCCAAATTTGGTTACCAAGATTGAAATACCTAATCACGGTATTTTTATTTGTGTAAATATAAACTTTCGGAAACATCATAGAGTTTTTCCGAACCAGTATAACTTGGGAGTTCTGAAAATATTTTATCCCAACTTTTCTCATGGACTTTCCAAAGATCGAAAGTATTTTTCCAAAATTAGAAAAGATATTTCAAGTATAGAAAAATACTTTAGATATTCAAGAGTATAATATTATATGATCTTCATATTCTTGTGCTCTTTTAAAGAATTTCCATTTTTATTTGAATTGATCACATCAAGGGATATTCCAAAGACCAACATCAGTTGTTGGAGTGAGCTAGTGATAGCTCAGAATTTATGGAACATGATCCATCATGATATTTTTGAATATCTATCCTTTTGGGATTCTTCCAAGAGTAAACTTCTTTCACTGTGTCACAGCTAGAGTGATCTGATTTAACAGAATGATCAGATCGATGATCAAAATCATAAGCGTGACTTGAAGTTTTTCTTAGTTGCGAAATAACCAGAACTTTTATATCGACCCAGGAATTCCTTGGAATATGATATCATTATTTGATGAGATTGTTTCCTGGATTCTATTTTAGACACTTGATCAACAACAACGCAGCATGATCTAAAATCATTTGTTTTTGTATTCATGAGTTGATCTTTTTTTCTGTTTAAGAGATAATCATCAGTGGATGATGTTGACTGGATACTAGTCAAAGGATTATCCCTTAAAACACATCTATCTTGAGTCTTGTAGGTAGTTAGACTATTAGAATCACGATGCAGTATATTAGTTAAGACATTCTGGAGATTAGAATCACATATCCTTGTTTTAACTAATATACTCCTTTTAGCTTGAACAACATCAAGTCCTTTAGATTCATCATCTTCATGAATCAATGATTCTCTGACGAGCTTCTCGGCAGATGGATAATATACATTCCATTAGATTATATTTTTCAGCAAGCCTTATGAAAAATTTAATCTCATTACTGTCTTCTGAATCTGACTTGTTTGTCACAAGTATTTTTTTTCGTATTAACTCATCATGGTTAATATTTCCTGAGATGTGTTCCACCAGAGAACTAACAGTGCTGAGCTGTTTATCAGGTTTTGAAAACAAACATCCTTTCTGAAGTATATCTTCTTCTTGCTTTACGTTAATTGAATCACTCATTAGATTCATTCTTATAGGTTGGATCGCATCAAACACAAATTGTTAGATCTTTTCGTGTTTGCCTGCTCTGATACCAATTAAAAAGGCGAGGGTACCCAAATATACCTCAAGCTAAAAGTTTTCCTACCTATAAGTTCTTTCTCCGAAAGTGATTGTCTATGGACTGAGTCGAGAAAATACAACTAATCGGTTCACATTTCGTGTGATCGTTTATAGATACGAGATCGAGACAATACAACAAAGAAGTATGTTTACTTGATAAAAAGGTTCGGACTTAACCAAACACAATAGGATTACTTATCAAGTAAATAGGAATTAACGTTTGTGTGATTTACTTTAATTATAATAAAATAATTATAATGTGGAAAATAAAAGTAAATGACATAACAAGATTTTGTTAACGAGGAAACCGCAAATGCAGAAAAACCCCGGGACCTTGTCCAGAATTGAATACTCTCAGGATTAAGCCTCTATACAAAATTAAACCAACTTCGTATAGTTGAGACCAAGCAACTAAACCTATATATAGTTCACCTAGTTCTGTATGTATTCCCACGCCTCCAACTTATGAATAAGTCACGTACTTGGAACAATTCCTTTGGTTCGTATTCCAAACAGTAAAGGAACAACAAATCTGTTTGGTAGCAACTCTCTTCAACCAAGTGATGTGAGTTCGACAAAGGCTTTTCTGTTTATATCAATAAACTCCTTCGTCAGGTTCTTACATCTATCTTATTCTCAACTACCAAAGGTAATTGTTAAGATTTTGCAATCAATACTTTTAATCACAAAGAATTGTATTGATGCCGATCTACACAACTAATCAATCCAATCTACCACAAGGATAAACCGATTATAGTTGGATCCTCTATACCAAAACAAGTATTGTGCACACCAAAGATTATGAACCCCAAATCAGAAATCTTCAATATCTTCTTTGTCTTCAAATCTTCTTAGATCTTCAATAAACACCTGCACACAACAACTTGAATCTCTTGTGATCAATCACGCACATAACGGAGTCTGTTAACAATGGATTATCACAAGACGTCTTTAAATCTACAAACAGTCTAAAGATCTCTGTCTAAACTTCGATCTAGTTTGAGTGAATCTTATATCAGAAGAGAAGATTCTCAAGCATAAACAAACTAGGTGCAATCAAAGTTCAACCACCGTTAGTCAATCAAATAAAACACAAGATAAACCGCAATTGTCTAGTTTCCCACCAACGGTACTAATAGAGCTTCTCAATCCCAAAGAAGACTTTAAACTGAGCGGCCGTAAGAGATTTCGCCTAATTAGGTTACTCCCCTCTCCGAATAGGCGGTTCCACTAGTAACAACACAACCGAGGAAGTTTGTTGTCACGAAGGATTAGTTTGCTAGAAATGCAAACTTCAAGTATTTATAGACAAGGAAGTTTGGACACCAAGGAATTTCCAAAACCGAAAATATTCTCAAGATTTGCAATATATTCCAAATTCGGTTTCCATAATTCGTGGAAATGCTCTGTCCAAAATAATGACTGAAAATCTCTTTGGAAAATCTTCAACTAGTAAATGCACATTACTAATTCTCGTTTTCCTAAAATAAAATTAAAAACCTTAAATAAAAGATTCTTAACTTATTTATGTTTCGATCCTGGGATTTTCTTCCTTTAGCTATTAAGGAATAACTTTGAACAATTAAAGATAAGCGTTACTGCACATGTTCAAAGTATGTCGACATCCTTACTCTGTAAATCCTCTTTCATACTTACAATCTTGAAACCGATTTGCCACACTTCCAAACAAGTTTAGAATTGGTTCATCTGACTTCAAGAACTATGTGATTGATCAAGAACACTCAATCACCAATCATGGGTTTAACGGTTCTACCTCCATGTGAGTACTGTGCATAGTCACACTAGCTTTCCAAAATTCTGTTGACTAGGTACTAGGATCGGTTCCCACATATATATGGTATCTAACTTGAATGTGTTGCACATGTCCATTGGATCGGTTCCCCTTTGCCTAAAAACGTGTTGCACATGTCCATAGGATCGGTTCCCTTTTCTGCTAAAATATGATGCACCACATACAAGGATCGATTCCCCTTTGTGATGTGTTGCACCCCTTACTAGGATTGGTTCCCCTTTACCCAGAGTTGGTCTTACACAAAATCACAAACTCGATCATACCATCTCATGTGATTACTTAAGATCGGTTTCACTAATAAAAATCATACCAATACATAAGTCAGGCCTTTGTGAATAGTTTTACCAAGAACACAAACAAGTCATGAGAGGTTATACTAATCACACATACTGGTTGTTCACAAGATATGCAATGAATAACAATACCAATAACGCCTGGCGATTTCCTTTTCGATTCACAAAACAAGTTCATGAATTTACTTTCTTAAAACACATGTAAAACATTGTTTCCTAGGATGAAATCCTCACCTCATACCCGTACATAATCACAATAGCATTTAAACTATTATGTCGATGACTTATCTACAAAGTTTAATGGTTAAGCAATAAACCTCGTATTGTATTCCTTAATACTATGTCTATCTAGAGTGTTCATGCTTCGCAGTTTTGTTTTCAATATGCACGAGTTGAAAGATACGTTAGGGAATGAAACAGTTTAAGTCAAATATCACTAACCCCAAGTGGAAGGATGATGTTGTCGTTGTAGCTTCTTACTTATTCACTTCTTCAAGTCTTCGCAATACTTGTAATGTCTCATATCCTAATACTTTCAAGCTAACCTATACGAAGTTGACTCTAGTACATAATAAAGCGATTCTTTAAACGAGTTTCGATTCACTAAAATATGACAACCAAACTTGACATACCAATGCTTGGTGGGTTCAACCGAGCTATGCTCTAACAGAAAGAATGGAGTGTAAGATGGTAGTGAAGCTGGAGCTGGTTTACAGTGATCAGCCATCATGGCTGGAGAGCACCGTTGAAGCACAATGATTGTGCAACAGAGCTTAGGCCAGTGCCATGGCTCAGGCCAAAACCTTCTCAGCCAATTCAGCTCAGTCAGGCTAGTTAGAGCTGACTTATTTCTGACTCATAACATCATTGAGTTGACTCGGGTGACTAGACCTGACCCGGTTTGACTCTTCTTTGACTCAGTTGACCACCAAGCTGACTCGTTGACCAGTGACCGGGTGGACTTTGCCGGTCACCTAAGCTATGTTCCAACTACTTTTCTGGCCAACTTCCGGCACCTATACCAGTTTTCCGGCGACTACTTATGGGACATATTTTCTACATGGGTGTTTTCACATATGGACTTGGTGGACCACATTGGATATGGGATTTTGGAGGATTGACCTAGTTTTGGAAAGATGGAAAGCTACAAAAGGAGAAAGTTTCTATTTCTTTTGGTTATCACGTATTTTTCCACTTGGAGATTTGGAGAGCGGCGACTAGGGTTTGCTTTCATTTTATTTTTCATCTTCTTCATTTTTATTCTTGATTATGATGAACTCAAAAGCTATGAGTAGCTAAACAACTATTATTGGTTATGGGATAAAGTTGATTTCACAACATGATATTGCTTCAATGAATTAATTTTGTCTCAACTTTATTGTTTATGATTCATTATCAATATTGTCATATGATTTGATTGCTTGTTTGTTTGGTTGAGTCCGGAATCAATTGGATTTGCATTCATCTCTATTGCTAGATTAGGATTTTCAATACGAAAAAGTTGTCAATTCTTGATTGCAAGTAGCATAGTGTAGTTATTACTTATAGTGATACATCTTTATAATTACATATGAATCATAACCTTTGTTAAAACGGATTAGTGCTTTTACACGTTCGTTTGCATTGATTAGTCTATTTCATAGAACTTAGTGCTCTTAGGGAGTTAAACTTAATTGTGCTTTTACACTTTAGGTTGCTTTCTAGGTAGAATTCACATGTGCATCTTTTAATGTGTTTGTGATGAAATCAGGAAATTAGCGGGATATTCTTGCGATCAAGGTATCCTAGGACTTTTAGTAAATGAGAGATTAAAATACTAATTCTAGTCATTGATGAAAATACATGTTTATGAATGATACTATCCCGTGGCCAATATCTTCCTCTTATTCATTACTTTCATATTTTATTGCTTTCAATTATTTTTATTGCTTTGCTAAAACAAAAATCCCCCCTTGGTTACTAAGAAACTGAAATTTTATAACAACAAAAGCCTCTCTGTGGGAATGAACTCTTTTTTACCACATACTTCATTTAAATTTAGTTGAGTGAGAAAGTGAAATTATTTTTGACGCATACGACAGCGATCAAATTTTGGCGCAGCTGCCGGGGAGGCATACGGCTTGTTATTAAGTTTTAGTTTCTTTTTATAATTTCTACTTTTATCTTTGCTTTTTGTTTTCTTGTCTTGTTTCTCACTTGTTTGCGAGAATTGTTTTCAGGTACCTAATCCCTGGCTTCTAAAGATTGGAACTATCCAAGGTGCGGGATAGCTACTCGAAGAGGCACAATACTCCAACCAAGTCGAGACATAACGGAAGAACAAGAGTTAGAATTGGAAGAAGAGTTACAACTAGAAGAAGAACAAGAGGTTCAATTCGTAGAAGAACCACTAGTTGAAGAAGAAGATGTAGTTGCAGGAAATCCCACACTACACCCTCACAAGAATTCACACAATCAAGTCATTTTAAGATGAACAATCATAATCTTTATTGATTAATCTCACAAATGTTACAAGATGAAAAAGAAATAAACTAAAGGATTCACAACCGCTCTGGACTTTCTCTCTCCAAATGACTTGCTCAACACTCGAAAAGATCTCTCCCTTTCCTTAAGCCTATTCGGCTCTTTATATAGGACATTACATAGTGGATGACAGCTAAGTTATCCTTTATTTTCGGATCTGACTTGCGACACTCTCACAAGTATTCAAATGTTAAATCTCGCAACATTCCTAAATCTTGCTAGGTCTTCACATCTTTCTCGTGTTCAGGCTGTCGTCATCCGTTGCGTCATTTTTATTACCAATCTGCGATATCTTCGCAGTGTGTCGTTTAAGGATTTCGCAAGGATACTGATGTTGCGATATTCTGATCCTACATCTTGCCTCTTCTCATGTCTTCTCTGCGAAGGAGAGAATGTCATGAGAACTAATACTTTCAAAATGCCGCAGCTGTTCATTTCTTTCTCTAAATTTTCTGCCGACAGGATTCCATGAATTAAGCATAACCGTTTACACGTGTTAAATATTCCCCTATTCACCGGCACATTAAATTCTAACCGGTCATCATCTTTTGTATATTTAAGAAGAGATCCATCATAAGAATATTTTCTTTCTTTTACTTCGTCTTCTTCATCTCTACATTCTCTGTGAATTTTCTTTTTGTCGTCTGCAACTTTTTACTACTGTTCATCTTTCCATAAATCTTCTCCATCTTTCTGCTACTGTTCCTATGGAGCCATCAAGGTTTGTTGATTTTGCTAAAACTGATCTTCTTAGGATTGATCTCTTCTACTGAAATTGTTTTATTTGATATTGTTCATCTTTGAGTAATTCCCATACTGTTTATGTTTCAGCAAAGACACTTCTAGCACCAAGTTCACAATCCAAAACCCTAATGTTCCCAAGAGTTCGCAGCAAAAAATCGTTGTGAACAAAAGAAAGCCTGCGAATAGCAAGGTATCAAGAAACACTTATTCTTTTAATAACAATATTGTTGCCTCTGTTTCTTATTTGACTTGTGATTCGTAGGGTGATGGAAATGTCGATAGGCCCCTCAAAAGATCTCGCCACCCTAAAAATGTTGAAACTTTTGTTCCATTTCCTCTGTTTAAGCTTTCAACACCTCCTGCGATATCTTCGCAAGTTGAATCCCCTCTTCTTATCTGCGAAAATGTCGCTGCAGACTTCTCCCCTGTAACTGACCTTTCTATTAATGAAATTCCTCGTGATAATCCTCTTGCGAATGAACCCTTCTCTTCTTCTACTGTCAATGCCTCTTCTCTGGACACTGCCTCAGCCCCAATCATTAACCTTCATCAAATTTCATCTTCAAATGACACATCTATGGCGAAAGATGATTCAACTCTCCCACCTTCTGCCATCATCAATTCTTCATCCGAATCTTCCCCTTTTACTAAAGAAAATCTGGAAGGGATGGATATCGCTTTCAAAGTTTTATCAGATATTCTGGATGATGTCAAGAAAGTCTCTATTGATCCTATCAAATCTGGTGTCTGCGAAATTTTAAGTAAATATTTTGGCTCTGACAGAATGGCTTCGCAGGCATCCTTGGAAAAGGAAGTTGAAACTTTGAAGAATAACCTCCAAGCCATGACCTTGAAATGTGACACTCTTCATTTTGAAAATCAAAAGCTTCAGAATGTTTCACTGGATCGTGACAATCTTCGCAAGAAGAATGAGGAACTAAAAGGTTATTTTTTTTATTTTTTTTTTAAATCCCTTGTTCGCCCTTTAAGCTCTAAACCAGAAACGAAAATGGAGATATATCAGTTTGAATCCGTCGCCTAAGAAGCACGAATGGATAGAGATGCTTGGATGGATCAATATAACCAATTAGATAATCTTCATACGTACTCTGTTGATCAAATAGATAATCTTACCAAGGAGGATGCTCAATTAGTCCAGAAGCAAAACTTATTAAGTAGTGAATTATCTCGCCTCTCTTACTTTTTGACTAAAGCTAATCTGGAGTTGGAAACTTTATCAGATGAGAATGAAACTCTATCTCAAGAGAAGCGAATTCTTTTAAATAAGGTGGTGATCTCTTTGCAAGAACTTAACATTTGCCAAAAAGTATGTAATGATCACGAACGATCCCTCTGCTCATTGAGAAATAAACTCAAAGAAGTAACAGAATCATCTTCGGCTGAGAGAGATAAACTTATTCAAGGTAGAATAACTCTAAGTATAAAGGCAAGTCAACTCAAAGATCAATACTCCAAGCTAAAAGAATCCTACACTTCTCTTGTGAAGGAAAAAACCTTACTCATTTCTAATGAAAAGAGTTTGCGATCTCGACTGAAAGGTTTGGTTGGAGATAAGTTTGACAATGCCATGGATCACTTGGAGAATAGTTGCTTGGCTTTAACTCAACATCATATCTCGCAAAATGAAGGTAGTCATAAAATTTGACTGCCGCAACCATTTTTTCTTTGTTAAGTCTTTTTATTATGTCTTCCTTGCGAATCCTTCACCTAAATGATTTTCTTTGTTCTTTGTTTTTGCAGAATCTGAGAAAGATCTTCGCTCCTCCCTTTCTACTTTGGAATCTAGCTATGCCAAGGTTCGCAAAGAGAATGCATTACTTGCCTCTACTCTTGCTCGTTCTCGCGATCGGGCAGAAAGAAGATTTGATTATCTTGCTTATTCCAAAGATATCCAAAGTAGGAATCACCAGAAGGCACTTCTTCGCCAAGTTCATCTCAGGGCTGAAGTTCTTGTGAATGATATCTTATTGTCCAAATCTCTTCCCCCTGTATCTGTCGAACCTTTAGAAGTAGATGATGATGAAGTTCCTGGTTCTCATGATAACGATTATCATTATGAAAGTGGCGAAGATTTCGCAAATGAAGAGGAGGTTCCTCCTAATGATGAGATTGTCGATAATAATCCAGATGAAGAAGAAGTTAGAATAAACCAGAATAAAGGAAGGACTGGCGAATCTGAAAAGGCCAGCGAAAGCGAGAAAGCTGGTGAGAGTGATAAAATTAGTGAAGGACGTCCATTATCCCCTTCTAGCGAAAAAGTCGATGTTGAGGCTTGAACTTCTTTTGTAAATTTTTGAACTATTTCATCTGTATAACTTCTTGCATATGGTGCACTTTAGTCATCTTTGAGATGCATTTACTCTTTTATTATTGTTCTTACTAGCGAGAAAGATAATGTTCATTGTTTAATAATTCCCATACTGCCTCTCATTATCTTTCTTGTGATGGATGACCTGCATAAGTAATAGTTAGTTCTTATAAATATTTTGTTTCATCATGTGGTCTTATTTTTCCTTCCTAGTTAAAGGTCTTATTGTGCCACCTCTTATCATTGCGACAAAATCGCAGGACGTCTTTGCATTTGCATGCAAAAACCCATTGATCTTGCCTTAACTCTTTCTTTGAAATTTTTGTTGCGACAATATGACAGGCCTAAAAATTCTTGCGAAAATAAAGCCCCATGACATTGCCGTCTTGCGACGAAATCGCAGGACGTCCTTACACTTTCATGTACTGACCCATTGATCTCGTCTTATCTTTGTCTTTTGTATTATTGCCTCTTCAGGATTGTCGCACAAATATGACAAGCCTAAATTTTCTTGCGAAAATAAAGCCTCATGACATTTGCGTCTTAAGACACTTAGCAGCTCCCTAATGGAGGGTGCCGCCCTTATCTTACCCCTGGTTGCCCCTTCAAGGAGGCGTACCTCTACCATACAAGGTTGGATCCTCTCATCCGGTCTTAACAACAACCAGTTGTTTTCGCAGCCTCTTATCCCTTTTGCCTATAGGGCTTATGGTTACGAGACTGCACCCTAAGTAGAGTTTTCTTCGGGCCGAGTGCAGCATACGTCAAGACTTGCCAAGAATGGCCGAGGCACTTCAAATGCCCCCGGCACTCTTGGCTCAACCGTGTACCTCGGCGCCTTGATCAGATGCTGACCCCTTATAAGAGACCCTCAGTCGTCCAACCTAAGTCAGAAGCTTAGGTTGAAAATCCGAGGTACCTCTCCTGGATGGGCTTTCTTGACCCCAAATCTCCATGACTCAGGTTCCAGGGGCGGTGTAACCTTTTCCCTGAGCCATGTTAACAGGTACCCCCTTTTATGACGCACTTTAGGTCTTACATTTGCCTCTTGCGAAATTTTGATTTCGCGAACTAGGGTGTACGCCATAGCAGGTTTGCCCCTTTCTATTATGTCATTGATCTCTGATTTTCTCTTGTCGTTATCTCATGCGAAATTTTCGCATGTTCTTTCTTTGTTTTGTATAATCTCGCAATAATTCTTTCACAAGATTTTCATATAAATTCATTTTGCTTCAATCATACATCATTTTCGCAGTCTAATCTTTCTCCACAATCTTTTACGGGTAATATCTCTTCAAGTATAACTTTGTTCCATGGTCTATCGAGTCTGTGTGGCCCACATCTTTACCCTCGGGGTCCATCAATCTATATGCCTCTGTTCCAACTATATCCTTAATGATATAAGGTCCGTCCCATTTTTTCGCAAGCTTGCCACCACTTTCTCGCTGATATATTGGTGTTTCTCGCAGCACCAAATCACCTGGTTGAAATTCGCATGTTTTAACACGTTTATTATATTCTCGGGCTAATCTTCGCTGGTAATTTTCCATATGATGTAGAGCTCTTTCTCTTTTTTCTTCTAATTCATCTAGCTTGGTTAAAATAATACTGCACTGAGATTTTTCTCCCAAGCTTCTCTCTTTGTTGTTGGAATAATAATTTCTGTTGGTAGCACCGCCTCAACTCCATATGTTAAACAGAAAGGTGACATTCCCTAGCTTCTCGCTTTGGTTGTGTTGTAAGCCCATATTGCATTATGTACTGTTCACACCATGCTCTATTATGCCCTTCTAATTTCTTCTTCAATATATCTGCGATTGTCTTATTTGTTGATCCCGCTTTGTCAGTTAGCTTTGAGGGTATAAAGGAGTTGACTTCCCACACTTTATCTTAAATGCATTAAGTAACAGTTCTATATTCTGTCCCTCAAACTGTTTCCCATTATCAGATACCAATTGTGCGGGGATTCCAAATCTGCATATAATATTTTCAAATATGAATGTAAAAATATCTTTGACGCGAATGTGTTGTACTGCTTTTACTTCTGCCCATTTTGTGAAATAGTCTGTAGCGACAATCAGATATCTTCTTTGCCCAGACCCCGGTAAAAATGGTCCCACAATATCTAAACCCCATTTTCCAAAAGGCCATACACTTGTTGAAGATGTTAATGGTGCTTTTCTTTCCGTGCCTTTGACAATCTTCGCAACGCCTTGATATTTGCTTCGCATCTTCATGCATATATGGCCAGTAATAACCTTGCATTTTCGCTTTGTATGCCAAAGATCTTCTGCCGCTGTGATTGCCAGCATCCCCACTATGTAACATCTTTAACACCGCTTCTCCTTCTTTTCGCGTTAAGTATCTGAGTGAAGGTCCGTTAAAGGATCTCCGGTACAGTATCCCATCCCTTAGTTCATAATTTGTCGCACGGATTTTTAATTTGTGCGCCTCCAATCTATTCCTTGGTGTTTCTCCTCTCATCAGGTATGCATGAAGTTCTGCTCTCAAATCTTCGATATTAGGTGTTTGTTCTCCACCTTCTATTATCATTACATCTACCTCCTCTTCTTCTTCTTCTTTATTGATTGATGATGATAAAAGTGTTTGTATCTTTATGCATCTCGCAGTTGGGTCTGTCATCATACTTGAGATAAAAGCAAAAGCATCTGTGAGTCTATTATCTTTTCTTGATATGTGTCTCCATTTAATTTTTGGGATTCTCGCTGACAATTCCTCATTAAGTTTTTTGTATTTCTTAATGGATGATTCATTTGTAGTGTATTCTCCTTTTATTTGACAAATGACCAATTGAGAATCACTGGTGATTCTCACATTTTCCAACTTCATTTCTATTGCGAACTTCAGGGCATGTATCACAGCCTCATATTCTATCTCATTATTGGTGGATGCAAACTCCAATCTGAAGGAAAAAGCCATTTTGTTTCCCTCTGGCGAAATCAAAACAATTCCAACTCCGTTACCTTCCCCATTTGATGATCCATCCACCAATATTTCCCATCTATCTGGCTCTGTTAATAGATCTCTTGGATTTCCATGTTCTTCTTTTACATCCATCATCTCTTCTTTTACATCATCTTCTAAAGGAAATTTAAGAAGTCCGCAACAACTTGCGATTTGGGTGAAGACAATATTTCATATTTGATTTTGAAATGTCCTATTTGTGCATTCCATCTCTCAACTCGCCCGATCTTTTGAATTTTTTTTCATTACCGACTCGATTAGTATTTTTGTCAGTACCCTTATTTCATGTGCCTGAAAATATATGTGAAGTTTAAATGCTGCATAAACTAATGCCAAAATTAGCTTTTCAATTTTTGAATAATTCTTCTCTACGGCATTGAAGGTTTTGCTGATGTAATAAATTGGTTTTTCAACTCCTGCGTCTACTCGTAATAATACAGCACTTAATGCATGCGAAGTTGTCGCAAGATAGATTAATAGTTCTTCTCCTGGTTCTGCTTTTTGCGAAATAGATATATTCGTCAGATGTTCTTTTATTCCTTGAAAAGCTTTCTCGCATTCGTCTGTCCATCTAAACTTCGCCCCTTTTTTAAGTATATTAAAAAAATGTTTACATTTGTCTGATGATCGCGAAATGAATCTTCCCAGCGAAGCTAAGAGCCCATTTAAATTATGTACATCTTTTACCGTCGCTGGTGTTGGCATATCACGAACTGCTTGCACTTTCTCTGGATCAACTTGTATTCCTTCTTTTGATACGATGTAACCTAAAAATTTTCCTGATGCAACCCCAAAGATACACTTTTCTGGATTTACTTTGATGTTAAAATGTCTCATTTGTTCAAAAATTTCCCTCAGATCTTGGACATGATTTTTTGCTTCTTTACTTTTTATTAACATATCATCCACATACATTTCCAATGTTTTGTGTATCCATTTCGCAAACACCTTTTCTACCATCCTTTGGTATGTTGCTCCAGCATTTCGCAAACCAAATGGCATTTTTGTATAACAATATAACCCTATTGGAGCGATAAAAGCAGTATGCTCCTGATCTTCTTCAGCGAGAGGGATTTGATTGTAGCCTTTATATCCGTCTAGAGAAGATATTCTATCATTTCCTGCTGCTGATTCAACCATTTGTGGAATACAGTAACAGAAACTATCTTTCGGACAGGCTTTATTTAGATCAGTAAAATCTATACAAATTCTTATCCCCTTTCTTCTTTGGAACCACAAACATGTTTGCTATCCACTCCGGATATTTTGCTTGTCTTATGATTCCCGCATTAAGCATCTTCTGCAACTCTTCTTCTATTTGAGGATGATATGTTGTTGCGATTTTTTACGATTCTTTGTTTGAATGGCCTCGTATTTTTGTCAATCTCCAACCTATGACACGCCACGCATGTGTCTATTCTAGGCATCTCATCCATGTTCCACGCGAAAATATCTTTAAATTCTCGCAACAGACCAATAGTTCTTTCTTCTTCATCTGCCTCCATCTTAGTCCCAATTTTTAGTATTTTGGGTTCTGTAGGATCATAATATCGCAACAGACAAGGCTCGCGGGATTAATAAACGACGGTGTCGCGAAGGAGTCGCAGGAGCTAAAATAAACGACGCAGTGAATAACGACAAGTAAAACACTAAGAAGACGTGAAACCTGGCGAGGGTTGAGGAGCGTCGCGAGAGCGAATGTTTGTGCATCTGCGACACTTCGCGGGACATTCCCGAAAATAAAGGATAGCTTAGCTGTCATCCACTATGTATTACCCAATATAAAAGGGCTAAATGTGTACATTAGGAGAGAGATCTTTCTGGATGGGGAAGCAAGTCATTAGGAGAGAGAAAATTTAATAGCATTATAGTTTTCAAGTGTAAATCTAGTTCTTGTGTAAACATTTCATGAAATCAATTAATAAAGATTCTTGTTCATACATCTTTCAATGGATTAATTAAGCTAAACTGAGTAAGGGGTGTAGTGTGGGATTTCCCGCAACTACATATGCGCTAGAAACAGGGACGATCATTTGTAAAAGAGAGAAGATTACAATTAAAGTTGTTCGAATCAGGAAAATGAGAAAGGAAAATCTTAAATCGGATGAAAAAGATATGGCATGCAGCACAGATACAAGAGTAATGATAAGCGAATTTCATGAAAACATCAAAGGAAGAATACATAAAAGGGATTTCGAAGGAAAGAAGATTACGGATAAAGAAATGGAATCACCTTTGAAGAATTGGGAAAAGCAAGAGATAACATTCACGGCGGGGGAAATATCCAAAGAAAATTTGGATCACACCTCTCCACTGGTGATCACAATAAATGCATGTAAGGAAAGAGAGGAATCGGAAAACACGGTGAAAACATGGGTAGTGAATGGAGTTTTAATCGATACAGGGAGTCTGGTGAACATCATGTTCTATCACGCTTACAAAAAGATGGGATATGAAGACGAAGATATGACTTTCGCGGCATACAATATTCAAGGTTTTGGTAAATCTGTAACAAAAGTTAAAGGGGAGATAAAAATACGTATTCCGTTAGGAGGAATTGAAACACGAGGTGACATTAAGTGTAGTGGATATGGAATCACCGTATAACATATTACTAGGAAGACCATGGGTACATGCAATAAAAGGCTGTGGCGTCGACGCTTCATCAATGTATCAAATTTCCTACACCAACCGGGATTGGCGAGATCAAAGGGGACGCTGCTAAAGGAAGAATATATTATCAAAATGAAGTAAAATGTTGCGAAGAACAAGTGAACAAGCGAAAGAGTATATCAAAGTATCGTAAAAAGATGGCGAAGGCGGCTAAGAAAGAAGAAGAGTTTAGAGTTTACATGATAAGAGCAAAGGAAGGAAAAGGCATACCTAGCGAGATCTCGGGAGAGGAGAATGACCTGTGAAAAAGCTAGAAAGGACCGACCCCTATGGGAGAACCGAAGGCCGATTACGTCGCGGCGAGAGAAAACTAAAGAAGTGAATATTGGAACTAAAGAAAAACCCAAGATGCTAAAGATTGGAACTAACATGGGAGCGGAAGAAGAAAAGAAGCGTCGATCTATTGCGGGATTATAAAGATATCTTCGCGTGGGATATGGATGAAGTGCACAGGTATAGATCCGTCGGTGCTTTGTCACAAGTTGGAAATTGATAAAAACGTGAAGCCATTCAAACAAAGAATTAGAAAGATAGCAACAGCATATCACCCTCAAATAGAAGAAGAACTGCAGAAGATGCTGGATGCGGGAATTATTAGACAAGCAAAATATCCTGAATGGATAGCGAATATGGTTATAGTTCCAAAGAAGAACAAGGGAATAAGGATTTGCATTGATTTCACTGATCTAAATAAAGCTTGCCCTAAAGACAGGTTTTCCGTTGCCCGACATTTCTGGCCCAGTCGAATCAGCGGTAGGGAATGAAAAGAGAGTATCATCGGCGGACGGATACAAAGGTTACAATCAAATTCCTCTCGCCGAGGAAGACCAAGAGCACACTTTGCTTTCTTCGCTCCAAGAGGATTATCTTTGCTATACTAAAATGCCGTTTGGTTTGCGAAATCTTTGGAGCAACGTATCAAAGGATGGTAGAAAATGTATTCGCGAGAATGGATACATAAAACACTAGAGGTATATGTAGATGATATGCTAGTAAAAAGTAAAAAGCGAGAAGATCACGTGCGAGACTTGAAAGAAATTTTTGAACAAATGAGGCATTTCAACATCAAAGTCAATCGAGGAAAAATGTACCTTCGGAGTTGCATCGGGGAAGTTCTTGGGTTACATTATATCAAAAGAAGGAATACATGTTGACCGGAGAAAGTAAAAGCGGTTCGCGATATGCCAACACTGCGACAATAAAGGATGTTCAAAAAGCTGAATGGGTTGCTAGCGTCACTAGGAAGGTTCATTTCGCGGTCATCGATAAGTGTAAACACTTTTTCAGCGTTCTGAAAAAAGGATCGAAATTTAAGTGGACGGACGAATGTGAAAAGGCTTTACAAGGGATCAAAGAGCATTTAATGGATATATCCATTATGCGGGAAGCGAGAACCGGGGAGGAATTATTAATATACCTCGCAACAACATCGCATGCCTTAAGTGCGGTTTTTTCTGCGAATGGACGAAGGAGTAGAGAAACCAATCTATTATATCGGCAAAACTTTTAATCTTGAAAGAAATTATTCGAAGATTGAAAAACTAATCCGGCATTAGTCTATGCGTCTTTTAAACTTCGCATATATTTTCGAGGCACATCTTTGTTAGGGTGGTAACAAAGGTACCAATCGAGTCAGTAATGAAAAATTCAAAAAGATCGGAAGAGTCGAGAGATGGAATGCTCAAATAAGCCATTGCAAACTCAAATATGAAATATTATCTTCAACCAAGTCACAAGTTGTCGCATGAGACTTTACGCGAGAATTTCCTTTGGAGGAAGATGAAGGTGGATGAAATGATGGATGTAGAAGAAGAGCATGGAGATCAAAAGATTTGTTAAGCGAGGCAGGACCAGGTGGGAAATATTAGTAGATGGATCGTCAAATGGAGAAGGTAAAGGAGTGGGAATTGTTGTGATCTCGCCAGAAGGCAATAAGTTAGCTTTTGCTTTTAGATTGGAATTTGAATCTACCAATAATGAAACGGAGTACGAAGCCATAATACATGCTCTACGTTTTGCAATAGAAATGAAACTGGAGAATGTGAGAATTACCAGTGACTCGCAATTGGCAATTCGTCAGATAACAGAGAAGTATGCTACCAATGATCCATCTCTACAGAAATACAGGAAACTTGTAGAAATGTTGTCAGCACAGATACAAAAAATAAAATGGAGGCACATATCAAGGAGAGATAATAGAATCGCAGACGCTTTTGCCTTTATATCAAGTATGATGACAGACCATTTGCCGAGGAATATCGGAATACGAGACATTATTGGCGCCATCAATTAATAAAGAGGAAGAACAAGCCGAGATATCATGATGGTAGTAGATGAAATGCAATGTCGCAAGGAAGACTGGAGAGTAGAATGATAGGTGTAGAATACACCTAATTTACTATCTAGTAGTTTATGCTTTCTTTGCTATTTTTCTTATAAATTATGTATTTTACGCTTGTTTTGAGTTTTATAGTTACTTTGGAGTCGCACGGAGGAAAAGAAGAAGAAATCACCCTATTTGAGCCAAAAGGGTAAAATTGTCATTTCATCAAGGAGGGAATACTATATGGAGCCCAGCTAAGGTTAAGGGGTGACTCAAATTCGAAGAAAGGACAATAATAGTTAAGGGAGGTCAAAGAGGTGTCCCTTATCCAAAAGAAGTGAGTGAGAATAGCACTTGGGGTGTACTTAGTGGGTGTTTGAATCCACCCATACCCGAACTCTAACCCATACCCAAGCCCACATGTACGATCCTCTAACCTAAGCCCATCCATCTACCCCGGACCCATAACCTAACCCGGATCCATGCCCGAATAACCCGACTCAAATCGAGATATTTTCTTCATTATTTCTTTTCACTGAAAGAAGAAAGAAGACGACCATGGCCATTGCGAGAGAGAGAGAGAGCTTTTAGCCGTTCGAAGATGGGTTCGATTGTGGTGGTGTTTCTGGGTCCAAAGAAGAACAGTGGGTTCGAGTTCGATAGATCGAGTGAATGGGTTTGAATCGAATCGATAATATAGAGTTGAAGCTCGGGGATGAAGAAACTCGAGAGGAGAAGTAATTGATACCGAGGGAAGAATTTGTTCGATCGACGATATTCGATACGTGAAGAAATGAAATTGTTCTTTGCCGGTGTCAAAATCGAGAACCAAATGAAAATGGAGTTGGGGTTTTTATCCAGTTGTTTCGATTAATGGGTTTGATGGTAGTGAATGTTGAATCGAAAGTGGGTCGGGTGAAAGTGATTAGGTGAGGCTTTGAGCAAAGGATGCTTCTTTGGTGGAGGAATAGCTCAAGTATTGAGCTGCCAGGAAGTTACAGTGAATTGATTGAGATGAGGCTGCAGAACAAGTTGGATTGGGTTGATCTTTGTTGGAAATGAGGTGCGAGTTTGAAGTGAATTGAATGAGATGTGGGTGGTAGTAGAGATGAAGTCACATTGTCTTTGATAGTCTTTGGGTCGGTGGTGGTCAGCGGCAATTGATGGTGTTGGCTTCGAGCTTGTGAGGCTAGTTTGTGATTGTACACTGTGGCTAATGTGTTACGTGGAAGTCTTTGGTGTCGGGTGGTGGTAATGGCTAGGCCAAAGCGAGAGATGGAGGTCTTGGAGAGTAGAGGCGATGTAGCAATGTGGTGCGATGATTTGATGAAGGATATTGCGGAGTCGGGCGGAGCGAAATGGAGTGCGGTGGTAGGCCGCTTGCATTGCGAGATGGTGGTAATTGAGCATTTGGAGTTGAGTTTTTGAATTGGCGGGGAGATGATGAAATTGAGCGAAACAATGGATTTGGGTTCAATCTTTGGGGTCAGTGCAAGTTGAGTGTGGTATTGCGGGATTGAAGCTTGTAGTTTGTGAATGGTGTAGAGTGACGGAAAGGTGGCCTAAGGAACTAATGCTTTGAATTGGAGTCTTAGCGGCGGTTGTGGGTTTCAAAGAAAATGCCGGGGTTGTGCATGTTGCAAATGACTTGGGCGGGAATGACGGGGCTTGCAAGGCTATGGTGGTGTGGTATAGCGAGTGGAGATTGTCTTTGAGAATGGTTGAAAGCTACGGGGATGTGCTGTTGAAGGAGTTCAAATTGGCAAGTAGGGCCATCATGGGCGGGCAATGCGCTATGATGCACAAGGATGGTCTTTGCAATAAGTAGGCACGGCAAGTGGCACAGTGCAGGACCGAGCTGGATCCGACTCGGTTCTGACTTCGAGTTGACTCAGTGACTCAGCCGACTAAGACCGAGTCAGACCAGCTGACTCCTTCTCCTTGACCCTTGACCTGTGACTAACGGTTTGACTGACGGTCTGACTTTTTGACCGTTAGTCCTAACGGAGGACCGGACGGAATATTCCGTCGAATATTCTCTCGACGGAGAAATTTTCGGGTGGCCGTGGCGATGTTTTCCGGCCAAATTAGGCCACAATCCCGGTTTTCCGGCGAGCCAAAAATTCAGAATTTTCTATGGACTTCTCTCATGGGTGTGAAGACTTGGGCTAGGAATTGGATGGAGAATTGGACTCAAATTTGGAAAGAGAAGGTGGAAGAGTTGAGAAAAGCTTGATTTGGAAATTGAATTGCAAAAGGAAAAGGATTCTAATCCTTAGAAGATTTGGAGAATTTTGAAGCCTATAAATAGAGAAGTTTTCTACAACTTCTACACACATCTCTACACACACAATTCTTTTCTTTTCTTATTCTTTGTGTGAACTCTTTTAACATGAGTAGTTAATTTTATTGATTGAGGATGAATTCCTAGTTCTTAACATATGATTTGAGTTTTTGTTTTCAAATTCTATCTTGAAGTTTTTCATATAATTATCGTTTGTTTTTACTAATAGGAGTGATCTTAAAGACATTCATGATTGATTGATAGATTGTTTAGGTGGCCAACTAAATTGATTTGTTAATTCGATCTAAAGCTAGTGAAAGTTAGGGGATAAGTAATCGTTCTTTGACTCTTTACATAAGTAGCAAACACGAGACCTTGCGGAGGGATTCCGTGGAGCAATTGTGTGTAGAAACAACGTTAGCAAGTAGACCTTGAGCTAAGAGTCTAACTACTAATATCAACCTAAGAAATTCACAAAACCTAATGCATGAGCCAAGTTACATCTAGGTTGAGCTAATTCTAGGTGGCTTGGTGATTAGAATCCGGTAGTCGAGAACTTCCGTGTCCGGTGATACAAGGGATTTAGGGGTTTAGCACTGAGCTAGCTGCTTTACCTACGGTTGGTGATAATTTGTGACTAATAACAAGTAGAAGAGAACATAACTTGATTCATTGTTTCGTAACGAAGAAGGATTCCTTGATCTTGTCTCTCTTATTGCTTTCAACTTTATCTTTTAATTGTTTTGTTTATTTTCTTTTGCTTTTTACACCCCCTTTCGTGACAATTTTTACAACTAGAATCTCGTGCTCCTCGTGGGATCGACCTTGACTACCCTATATTACTTGTTAATTAGGTAGTAAAGTATTAATTAATTTGTTGTGGTTACGACACGCATCAAATTTTGGTAGTTCTTAGGGGAGCGGCGGATGATTTTAGTTGTTTTTATTTTCTTTTTTTGCTTTATTCTTGCTTTGTTGGATTCTATTCCGTATCTAACTTAAGTTTTGAATCTTATTTTCAGGTGCCATGTACGGTGGACGAGAGCAAGCATATTACAACAATCAATACGGTTTTCAACCTCAACATTATGACAACTTCCAACCATCCTTAGGATACAATCAAAACCAATATTTTGGCTATGATAAATTTTCTACAGAACCTTATGGATATTCTCATACATATCAACAACCTTATGACGGGTATGTAAGTGGACAATCACATGGATGGAAGGATAGTTATGCATCTAATAATTTGTTTTCTAGTAATGTGCAGACAGAGAGAATTTGGAATATACTCCTCTTCATCGTGTTTTTCCTTCACTTTTTCCAAAAAGAGGAGATGTCGTCTAGAAACTCTATCAACGGTGGTAAGCGTGTGAACGTCGGGAAACTTGCACGAAATTATACAAATTGGAAGATGATGGAGACTCGGAAGAGCTTGTTGCGAGAAATTAGTAGGACTATTCATATGGAACTTAAACGACGTCGGGATAAAGGTTATGAAACCGATGAAGATTCTTATTATGGTGAGTCAGAAAATGAAGATGATTGTGTTGAAAAGGACCAACCTTTGGAGACTTTTGATGACGCTAGTGTAGATTACTCGAGCCTTGATCTTAATAATGATCAATCACCTATTCAAAGGAAGAGCTTGAGGAAGATGCATTTATTGCTTGGCAAAACTTTCTTAAGGAAAGATGGGAGTCCGCGGAAGTGTATGAGTGTTCCGACAATGAGGAAGTTATTCCAACTCCGGATCATAATAACGATCCTTCACCTATTCAAAAGGAGGAGATTGGGTGTGACTTACCTATTGTTGTAAACGGTGTAACACCGCACAAGAAGATTTTACAATCTATATACCGATGAGAATCATTTTAGTGAATGGCCCGATTCCGATGATGAGAATGTTGAAGAGATGATTATAGAGGATGAAACCACATTCATTGATTTTGTGGAAGACCCAATTGAACTTGCGAATGATTTTAATGATCGAGACTTTGGTTAAGGTAGAAAACGACGAAGAATGGTTGCAAGGTTTAATAGAGGACCACGATATACAAGAGGTAAGTAATTCACTTGAATTTTTTAAGGATGAAGAGGATTCTATAATACAAGAATTTTTGAAAGGTTTGTCTAACCCTTTGCCTATTGATTCTTCTCCTTTACCTCTTATTGGTTTGAATGTATGTGCTTGAAAGTATTTTGGATGATTTTGTTTCTAAATATCCACCATTGGAAACACTTGATGCTAACACTATGCGGGTTTGCCAAGAGGAATACATGGAAGTTCCGAATTCTATGTTCTTTATACACTTTAGAGTGTGGACGAGAATAAGTGTGGGGGAAATTTCTATCGGCGATAACATCACTATTGTTTTCTTGTGCTAATATTTGTATGGAGTTATTGTTTGCAAAACAGGTATTATGGGTGGATCCTCAAATTTTCAGATTGTTAGTATATGGGGAATGAATCATGCAAGAGCCAAGTCGGGCCGTCGACTTTAAAACAAGCGCTTAATGGGAGGCAACCCATCGGTTTTGTATTTCTTATCTTTTTGCTTTTTGTTATTTCTTTTTCTTGTTTCTTATCATGTTAAAATTTCCCACCTTGACTTTACTAGGAGGATTCAATTACATTGAGGACAATGTAAGGTTTAAGTGTGGGGAGTGATTAAGCATGTTTTTAAAACAAAAATTACAAAAAAATGAAAAAATTTGAAGAAAAAAAAAGAGGTTTTACTTAAAAATTCCAACTTTTAAAGATTTTAGAGTCACTAGCATACTTCTAGGTATGTTTACATAGAGTTTTGACCGACATAATTGAACTTGGAAATGTTAGAGAATTACATTCGGATTTCTTGCTTGTTTGAGTGTTAAATAATGGATTTAATCATGCCGGTGATGCGAATTTGGTGCGGGGAGAATTGCGTTATTAGAGTTGCTGATCAATCATTAGTGGAGACTACCCGTATTCATATCATGAGAGGCACCGACCAGAAATCTTCCATCTACTAAAGAGCTTCTTTTGAGTGTGTGTCACCGTAAGTTAATTCCGGGTAGAATGGTGAGCTACCCAACCTCCCACCATTTAGAAGCACTACTCTTTGATCTCTTGAGTGCTAATTTTGTCAATCATGAGGGTGACGTCCATGGATGAAAGCTTCCTTCTTGTAGTTCGATTTGCGTTAGCACCATTTCTCTCGCGACAACAACGGATCCATAGAAACACTCTCATCATCAACAAGGAGCGACATCAAAATCTACAAGGAAAGTTGGAAAAGTTTAAGGTTTACAAGCAACGGAATGAGAAAAAGAGCAAATTTCAAATTCAAGTAAAGCAACATACAAAGAGCGGATTTTACATATATGTTGAAGACTTACAATACAATGAGGTAATTTTATATTCAAGTATGAAGACTTATTCATGAAAGCGAAGAAAATTAAAAGGTGAAAATTTTTGAAGTTTATGATTTCAAGACGATACAAGTTGTGAAGAATCAAGCGGTAAAATACTTCTCCCACGGCCATGGTTTATTTTTGTATTTAATTTCTCTTGTTTCAAAAAAAAAAAAAAAAAAAAATGAAAAAAAAAAATGAAAAAAAAAAAAAAAAAAGAGAAAAGGAAAGAAAAAAAAAAAACAAGAGAAATATTTGTTCTTATTCTTATTGAATGAGCCGTGGGAAAGGAGAATTTATAAGGAAGTTTCAAGCGACAAGGATATTTAAGGTAAAAAGGGTTACAAATTGTTAAGGATTTATGAAATTCAAGGGTTTATCATCAATAGTTGAAACCGAGGAACCATGAAGATCAAGACGAGGAGCGGAAGACGTTTCTATTGGATGCCGTGAGAGTGGTGTTATCATAATTGGCGATCGGATGTGAAGGTAAGTAAGTAATCTCATCCTCGATAAAAATGGTTGATTTCCTTTCTTAGAGATCGTCAGAAAAATGGTTTTTCAAAATATTAAAAGATGTGGGTTTTTAAAAAAATTTCGGAAGTTATCCTTCCCACCATTCAACGTGTTGCAGGATTTCTATCTTCATTCCTACCTGCACACATGTGAGAACCATAAAAAAAGCCGTCTTTTTGAGTGCAATTATCATAAAATCCTATTTGGTGAGGCAGAAGTCGAGGCGAAATGCTTATTGATCGTTTCTCAAACACGCATTCTCTCATTATGGGATGGTTATTTCTCACTCAACATTTAAGAATGAGAATATGTTCTTTGGTATTTTTAACTTCTTATTACTAGCATGCAGAAATTCTATGTCCTCATAACTCTTTGGATGCTTGTGACGCTTGAACGCTTTGAAGTTGTGAGTTTTTAGTTTGATTTGCTCGAGGACTAGCAAAGTCTAAGTGTGGGGGAATTTGATAGGTGTAGAATACACCTAATTTACTATCTAGTAGTTTATGCTTTCTTTGCTATTTTTCTTATAAATTATGTATTTTACGCTTGTTTTGAGTTTTATAGTTACTTTGGAGTCGCACGGAGGAAAAGAAGAAGAAATCACCCTATTTGAGCCAAAAGGGTAAAATTGTCATTTCATCAAGGAGGGAATACTATATGGAGCCCAGCTAAGGTTAAGGGGTGACTCAAATTACTGAAGAAAGGACAATAATAGTTAAGGGGAGGTCAAAGAGGTGTCCCTTATCCAAAAGAAGTGAGTGAGAATAGCACTTGGGTGTACTTAGTGGGTGTTTGAATCCACCCATACCACCGAACTCTAACCCATACCCAAGCCCACATGTCCGATCCACTCTAACCTAAGCCCATCCATCTACCTAGGACCCATAACCTAACCCGGATCCATGCCAGAATAACCCAGCTCAAATCGAGATATTTTCTTCATTATTTCTTTTCACCTGAAAGAGAGAAAGAAGACGACCATGGAGCTGCGCATTTGTTGCGAGAGAGAGAGAGCTTTTTAGCGGTTCGAAAGATGGGTTCGATTGTGGTGGTGTTTCTGGGTCCAAAGAAGAACGTGGGTTCGAGTTCGATAGATCGAGGAGTGAATGGGTTTGAATCGAATCGATAATATAGAGTTGAAGCTCGGGGATGAAGAAACTCGGAGGAGAAGTAATTGATGAGGGAAGAATTTGTTGATCGACGATATTCGATCCGTGAAGAAATGAAATTGTTGCTGATGTGTCAAAATCGAGAACCAAATGAAAATGGAGTTAGGGTTTTTATCAATTGTTTCGATTAATGGGTTTGATGGTAGTGAATGTTGAATCGAAAGTGGGTCGGGTGAAAGTGATTTCAGGTGAGTGGCTGAGCAAAGGATGCTTCATTTGGTGGAGGAATAGCTCAAGTATTGAGCTGCCGGGAAGATTACGGTGAATTGATTGAGATGAGGTGAGAACAAGTTGGATTGGGTTCGATCTTGTTGGAAATGAGGTCCGAGTTTGAAGTGAATTGAATGAGATGTGGTGGTAGTAGAGATGAAGTTTGTTGTCTTTGATAGTCTTTGGGTCGGTGGTGGTGCGCGGCAATTGATGGTGTTGGCACGAGCTTGTGAGGCTACGATTTGTGATTGTACAACTGTGGCTAATGTGTTACGTGTGGAAGTCTTTGGTGTCGGTGGTGGTGGTAATGGCTAGGCCAAGCGAGAGATGGAGGTCCGGAGAGTAGAGGCGTAGCAATGTGGTGCGATGATGATTTGATGAAGGATATTGCGGGTCGGCGGAGCAGAAATGGAGTGCGGTGGTAGTTCTTTGTTGCAGATGGTGGTAATTGAGCATTTGGAGTTGAGTTTTTGAATTGGCAGGGAGATGATGAAATTGGAGCTGAAACAATGGATTTGGGTTCAATGCTGGGGTCAGGTGCAAGTTGAGTGTGGTATTGCAGGATTGAAGCTGTAGTTTGTGAATGGTGTAGAGTGACAGGAAAGGTGGCCTAAGGAACTAATGCACTGAATTGGAGTCTTAGCAGCAGTTTGTGGGTTTCAAAGAAAATGCCAGGGTTGTGCAGCTGCAAATGACTTGAACTGAATGACGGGGCTTGCAAGGCTATGGTGGTCCGGTATAGCGAGTGGAGATTGTGCTTGAGAATGGTTGAAAGCTTCTGGGGATGTGCAATGAAGGAGTTCAAATTGGCAAGTAGGGCCATCATGGTTGCCCAATCGGCTATGATGCACAAGGATGGTCCGCTGATAAGTAGGCCGGCAAGTGGCACAGTGCGGGCTGAGCTGGATCAACGACTCGGTTCGACCGAGTTGACTCGGTGACTCGGTAAACTAAAGGCCGGAAAGTCGGACCGGTGACTCCTTCTCCTTGACCCTTGACTTTGTGACTAACGGTTTGGTGCGGTCGACTTTTTGACCGTTAGTCCTAACCTGAGGACCGGACGGGAATATTCGTCGAATATTCTCTCGACGGAGAAATTTTCGGGTGGCCGTGGCGGCGATGTTTCGGCCAAATTCCGGCCACAATCGGTTTCAGGTGAGCCAAAAATTCGAATTTTCTATGGACTTCTCTCATGGGTGTGAAGACTTGGGCTAGGAATTGGATGGAGAATTGGACTCAAATTTGGAAAGAGAAGGTGGAAGAGTTGAGAAAAGCTTGATTTGGAAATTGAATTGCAAAAGGAAAAGGATTCTAATCCTTAGAAGATTTGGAGAATTTTGAAGCCTATAAATAGAGAAGTTTTCTACAACTTATACACATCTCTACACACACAATTCTTTTCTTTTCTTATTCTTTGTGTGAACTCTTTTAACATGAGTAGTTAATTTTATTGATTGAGGATGAAGTCCTAGTTCTTAACATATGATTTGAGTTTTTTGTTTTCAAATTCTATCTTGAAGTTTTTCATATAATTATCGTTTGTTTTTACTAATAGGAGTGATCTTAAAGACATTCATGATTGATTGATAGATTGTTTGGGTGGCCAACTAAATTGATTTGTTAATTCGATCTAAAGCTAGTGAAAGTTAGGGGATAAGTAATCGTTCTTTGACTCTTTACATAAGTAGCAAACACGAGACCTTGCGGAGGGATTAGTGGAGCAATTGTGTGTAGAAACAACGTTAGCAAGTAGACCTTGAGCTAAGAGTCTAACTACTAATATCAACCTAAGAAATTCACAAAACCTAATGCATGAGCCAAGTTACATCTAGGTTGAGCTAATTCTAGGTGGCTTAGTGATTAGAATCAGGTGAGTCGAGAACTTCCGTGTCCCAGGTGATACAAAGGGATTTAGGGGTTTAGCAATTGAGCTGCATTTTGCTTTACCTACGGTTGGTGATAATTTGTGACTAATAACAAGTAGAAGAGAACATAACTTGATTCATTGTTTCGTAACGAAGAAGGATTCCTTGATCTTGTCTCTCTTATTGCTTTCAACTTTATCTTTTAATTGTTTTGTTTATTTTCTTTTGCTTTTTACACCCCCCTTTCGTGACAATTTTTACAACTAGAATCTCGTGCTCCTCGTGGGATCGACCTTGACTACCCTATATTACTTGTTAATTAGGTAGTAAAGTATTAATTAATTTGTTGTGGTTACGACACGCATCATAGAACTTCATGCATACTTAATGAAAGGAGAGGTACCAAAAAATAGATTGGAGGCACACAAGTTAAAGAGCCGGGCAACAAATTATGAATTACGAGATGGCGTGCTTTATCGGCGATCTTTTGATGGGCCTTCACTTCGATGCCTGACAAGGAAAGAAGGAGAAACCATATTGAAGATGTTGCATAGTGGGGATGCCGGAAATCATAGCGGTGGAAGATCTTTAGCGCATAAAGCAAAAATGCAAGGGTATTACTGGCCATATATGCATGAGGACGCGAAAGCAATATCAAGACGCTGTGAAGAATGTCAAAGACATGGGAAGAAAATACACGCACCCGGGGCACTATTAAATTCTTCTACAAGTGTGTGGCCTTTTGGAAAATGGGGTTTAGATATCGTGGGACCTTTTTTGCCAGGAACAGGGCAGAGAAGATATTTAATTGTTGCAACGGATTATTTCACAAAATGGGCAGAAGTGAAAGCGGTACAACACATTCGCGACAAAGATATTTTTACTTTCATATTCGAGAATATCATATGCAGATTTGGGATCCCTTGCGCAGTTGGTATCTGATAATGGGAAACAATTCGAAGGACAAAACATAGAGTTGTTACTTAATGCATTTCAAATAAAATGTGGGAAATCGACTCCACTGTATCCGCAAGCTAACGGTCAGGCAGAGGCAACAAATAAAACAATCGCGGATATATTGAAGAAGAAGTTAGAAGGACACAATAAAAGATGGTGCGAACAAGTACTCAGTGCAGTATGGGCATATAATACAACAAGAAGAGAGGCTACTGGAATGTCACCCTTTTGCTTAACATATGGAGTTGAAGCTGTGCTTCCAACAGAAGTCGTGATCCCGACAACTAAAAAAGAAGTTTGGGAGAAAAATCTTAGTGCAGGAAATATTCTAATAAAGTTGGACGAATTGGAAGAGAAAAGGGAGAAAGCGTTGCGACACATGGAGAATTATCAGCGAAGACTGGCTAGAGAATATAACAAGCGCGTCAAAATACGTGAATTCCAACCAGGAGATTTGGTGCTGCGAGAAACCCCAATATATCAACGTGAAAGTGGGGGCAAGTTGGCGAGAAAATGGGATGGACCTTATATCATCAAAGAGGTAGTCGGTACAGGGGCATATAGATTGATGGACCCCGAAGGAAAAGATATGGGACAAAGATTGGATAGACCATGGAATAGATTATATTTGAAGAAATATTACCCATAAAAATGGAAGAGGAAAAATATTTGCGAAATTCAATAAAAGGCAAAGAAACTCATGAAGATCTCGCGATAAGAATAACAAAAAGTCATGAATGATTGAATGATTTAACAAAGATGAATGCGCAAAAGAATGGGACGAACCTTTATGGCGTACACCCTAGTTCGCGAATAACATTTCGTAAGAGGCAAATGTAAGACCTAACGTGCGTCATATAAGGGGTATCTCTCGCCATGGTTCGGGGGAAGGTTACACCGCTCCTAAGCCTGAACCATGAAAATTTGGGGCCCATGAAAGCCTATCCAGGAGGAGGTACCTTGGATTCCCAACTATATATGTAGGTTATACTGGTTGGGCGGCCAGGGTCTCTTCCTAGGAGTCGAGTGTATGCTCAAGGCGCCGAGGTACACGGTTGAGCGAGTGCCGGGATGGATGAACCTACCCTGGCCATTCTTGGCAAGTCTTGGCATGCGTTGCACTCGAAGAAAACTCCACTTAGGGTGCAGTCTCGTAACCATAAACCCTATAGGTATAAGGGATAAGAGGCTGCGAAAACAACTCAAGTTGTTGTTAAGACCAGGATGGGAGGAGCTAGTCTTGTATGGCCGATGTTTCGCCTCCTTGAAGGGGCAACCGGGGAGATGATAAGGCGGCGCTCTCCATTAGGGGAGTGTCAAAACGAGACGCAAATGTCATAAGGCTATGTTTTCGCAAGAGAATTTAGGCTCGTCATATTTGTGCAATGATCTGCGAGAGGCAATAATACTAACGCGAGGGTAAGGCGAGATCAATGGGTCTTTACATGAAAGTGTACGGACGTCCTGCGATTTCGTCGCAAGACGGCAATGTCATGGGGCTTTATGTTCGCAAGGATATCTAGGCCTGTCATATTGTCGCGACCAAAACATCCTGCAGAGGCAAAAATACTTGGAAAAATGATAAGACAAGATCAATGGGTCTTTACATGCAAGTGTAAGGACGTCCTGCGATTTTGTCGCGATGAAAGGTGGCAGGGGAAGACCTCTAATTAGGGAGGTCTAACCTGGAAGACCACACAAAAAATGATAAGGCAAGGTCAATGGGCCTTTACATGAAAATGTAAGGGCGGCCTGCGACCTTGTCGCAGTGAGAAGAATTAAAATCAATTCCCAATTGGGATGAGTTTACTTAATAAAAGATTCAATGAGCGAACATGCTCACGAGATCGTCTCACATAAAAGAGGAAGGAAGAAATATGGGAATTACTCAATCAAAAAGTTAAATCATTCACACAAAAAGGAATTCTGGCAAATTACAAAGAGAATTTAACTCTCTACATCAGCATTGTCAAATACAGAGGATGGTTGAGACTTTTCTGCGCCCTTATCAGCTTCGCCTCCTTCAATTGGGGGATTTTCATCAGAAATATTTTCATCACCTTTGTTCTCGCCAGTTACTGGATTTTCATCAGGAGCCTTTCTATTTGGATCTTCATTGACAACTTCCTTATCAGGGAGATCTTCGCTGCTTTCATATTCATAATCACTATCTGGAGTATTAGGAACTTCATCATCACTTACTTCCAAAGGATCGACGTGAATAGGATCAAGAGACTTCGACAGCAAAATATTATTCACAAGAACTTCCGCTTTAAGAGGGAATTGGCGAAGCAAGGCCTTTTGACGATTCTTACTATCAATGTCCTTACAATAAGACATATAATCAAATCTTCGCTCTGCACGGTCGCGAGAACGAGCAAAAGACGCGGCGAGTAGTCCATTTTCCTTGCGAATTTTAGAATAATCAGACCTAAGAGTGGAGATAGTGGAGCGAAGCTTTCGCTCAGAGTCTGCATAACAAATACACAAGATCAGAGAAAATTCTTATATTATTGGCATTTTCAGGGTAATAAAGCATTCATGGAATAAATACACAAATTAAGATAGTCAAATAATTTGACTACCTTCCTTTTGAGAAGTAAGATGTTGAATTAAAGCTGCGAAGTTATTCCCCAAACGGTCCATGACATCATCAAATGAATCCCCAACTAAGCCTTTCAATCGAGATCGCAAATTCTTTTCATTTGAAACAAGTATGGAATTTTCGGTCGCCAAAGTAGAGTTGGATTTTTCTAATTTGACACATTGTTCTTGGAATTGCTTCGCTTTTACACTCAAAGTTATTCTACCTTGAATAAGTTTATCTCTCTCGGCAGTAATTTCTTCAAGTTGGCTTTTCAAAGTATGTTTAGCTTGTTCGTGTTCTTCACATAACTTTTGACAATCATTATACTGCTGCGAGTAGCTCGCCATCTTATTCAACAGAGAACGTTTCTCTTGAGAAAGAGTTCGATTCTCATCTGATAAAGTTTCCAACTCCAAATTAGTTTTAGTCAAAGAGTAAGAGAGGCGAGATAAGTCATTACTTAATGATACTTGCTTTTGCGATAAATCAAAATTCTCTTTAGACAAGTTATTTATTTGATCAGCTGCATAGGTATGAAGATTATCTAAGAAATTATACTGCTCCATCCAAGCATCTCTTTCAACTCGAACTTCTTCAACGATAGACTCCGTCTGATATATCTCCATTATTCGTTTCTGGTTTAATACTTGGAGGACGAGCAAGGGTTTGAGCTTAAAAAAAAAAAAAAAAAAAAAAAAAAAAAAAAAAAAAAAAAAAAAAGATGGGGGAACAGCGAGAACATACCTTTTAATTCTTCATTCTTCTTGCGAAGATTATCACGATCTAGCGAAATGTTATGAAATTTTTGATTTTCAAGGTGGAGACTATTGCACTTCGCGGTCATAACTTGGAGATCATCCTTCAGCTTACTAATTTCTTGAAATAAAGGTGCTTGCGAGACTTTATCAGGACCAAGGTGCTTACTTAAAATCTCGCAGACGTTGGATTTGACGGGATCGGCGAGAAGTCCTCTTGGCATCATTCACGAGATCCGAAAGAACCTTAAAGGCCACATCTATACCCTCCAAATTTTCCGCTAGTTAGAGGAATTTGCTCCACCAAAAAAGATGAGTCATCCTTTGTCAGAGGAGCCCTAGGAGAAGAAGAGGTTTCGGGAAGGGAAGTGATTGGAGAAATAGTAGGGGCATTGATAACAGGAGGAGGCGTAAGATTGTTTGTAGTAGGGTTATTATGAGGAACTTGGTGTATGAGGAGTGGAGGTATAGAAATGTCGTCGCTAGTAATGTTATCAGAGGAAAGAGGCACAAAATTATTTTGCGAAGATTTCGCAGCAGGAGACGAAGGTGTGAATGAAGGAAACGGAACGTTTGGGGTAACAGGCTTAGAGTGGCGAGGCCTTTTGGGAGTATTACCAGTAATTTTATCATCCTGCGAATGACCAGTTAAACAAGAAACAGAGGCAACAATATATTGTTAATAAAAAACAAATGTTTCTTAAATACCTTATCATTCGCAGACTGTCTCTTTGAAGCCATAGATTTAACTCGCGAAGAGGGCTTTGATTGCGCGAGCGATTCTTGTTCTGAAGTAGATTTCAATGAAGAGCCCAAAGAAAGAAGAGGGTCCTTCACGGTAAATTTAGTTATGGATTGGTTTTTGCTAAACAACAATGGCAGAAAGAGAATTACAAAGTTAATCATAACAGTATGATTCTAAAAGACGATCTCAAAATTAACCACAGAACCAGTCAGGTATAGTAAGATTAACAAACCTGGACGCCATAAGAACAACAACTGGTAGGAAATAGCAAAAATGGAGAAGAAGATGGTGAGAGAAAATAACAAACAAACACTTGCAGAACGATGAAGAAGAAGAACACTTGCAGAACGATGAAGAAGAAGATCACTTGCAGACGATGAAGAAGATGAAAAGGAAAAGGAAGATTCTTCACAGGGGATACTTCTATACATAGATGAGAAAAATGTTGTGACCGGATAACATTAAATGCAGGTAAAAGAGGTAAATATAGACACGTGTAAGCTAATTTACTACTAAATCCAAGGAAACACGATGGAAAGAACTTTAGTGGAATCCAAATATACAACATATTTTCTAATAGGCGAGAAGAGATTGCGAAATTGATTATTCTCTCGTAACACATGAGGCAAGAAATGACACTTATGAGATAGAAGCTTGAACTTCGCAAAAAGAATAGAGGCAAGTACGTACTTTTCGGGTACAATATTCTTTTGCTTGTTCCTTCATCAGCAAAGACCAAAGATTACTACAACAACAGGTTTTTCCTTAAAAATCGCTCTTCAAGCAATATTCAAGGAAAAAGAGGCAAGATGTAGGATCATAATATCGCAATGAGACAAGGCTCGCGGGATTAATAAACGACGGTGTCGCGAAGGAGTCGCGAGGAGCTAAAATAAACGACGCAGTGAATAACGACAAGTAAAACACTAAGAAGACGTGAAACCTGGCGAGGGTTGAGGAGCGTCGCGAGAGCGAATGTTTGTGCATCTGCGACACTTCGCGGGACATTCCCGAAAATAAAGGATAGCTTAGCTGTCATCCACTATGTATTACCCTATATAAAGGGCTAAATGTGTCTGTTAGGAGAGAGATCTTTTCTGAAGGGGGAAGCAAGTCATTAGGAGAGAGAAAATTTAATAGCATTATAGTTTTCAAGTGTAAATCTAGTTCTTGTGTAAACATTTCATGAAATCAATTAATAAAGATTCTTGTTCATACATCTTTCAATGGATTAATTAAGCAAAACTGAGTAAGGGGTGTAGTGTGGGATTTCCCGCAACTACAGGTTCTTCTTCGGTTCCAACATTCACTTCCTTTGTTGGTTCCGCTTGCAGATTGTGCTGGTCTTTGGTTCTCCCATAGGTGTGGGTTCTTTTATCTCCTTCGCAGGCTCAGTTTCTTCTCCCGAAATTTCGCTGGGTATTCCTTTTCCTTCCTCTGCTCTTATCATATAAGCTCTAAATTCTTCTTCTTTCTTTGCCTCCTTCGCCATTTTCCTGCAATTTTTTCGCTTCTTTGCACGTCCTTCATACTGTTTCACTTCAATTTGATAACAAAATCTCGCTTTATCGGCTTCCCCTCTAATTTCACCAATCCCACTTGGCATAGGAAATTTGATGCATTGATGTAATGTTGATGCTACGGCTTTAATCGTATATATCCAAGGCCTTCCCAACACCATGCTGTATGGTGATTCCATATCCACTACGCATAGTGCCACTTGTGTTTCAATTTCTCCCAGCGAAATTCGCACCTCTATCTCTCCTTTTGGTTTTGTTGTAGATTTGCCAAAGCCATGAATATGATAAGTTGAAGGAGACATCTCTTCATCTTTGTATCCCATTCCTTTGTATGCATGGTAAAATATTATATTCGTCGAACTCCCCGTATCAACTAGAGTTCTGTTTACCGCCCATTCTTCTATAGTTTTTCTTTGATTTTTCCTTTTCTTTCCGTGTGGTTACCGTGATTACCAAAGGAGATGTGTGGTTTAAATTTTCTCTTGGTATCTCTCGCTATTTTGTGAATGTAATCTTTTGTTTTTCCCAATCTTTTCAAGGGTGATGCCTTCTCCATTGTCATGATTTTCTTTCCTTCAAAATCTCGTTTATGTATTCTCCCCTACGATATTTTCATGGAATTCATTAATCATTGTTTTTGTAATCAAGCTACACTCCAACTTTCTATTACATTCCTTGATTTTAATTTTCTCTACTTTAACTGATTTATCAATTTGTTTCATCGTCTTCTTGATTTGAACAATCCTAATAACAATCTCTAATCTTTAATCTTCAATCCCTGTTTCTAGCGCCATATGTAGTTGCAGGAAATCCCACACTACACCCCTCACAAGAATTCACACAATCAAGTCATTTTAAGATGAACAATCATAATCTTTATTGATTAATCTCACAAATGTTACAAGATGAAAAATAAATAAACTAAAGGATTCACAACCGCTCTGGAATTTATCTCTCCTAATGACTTGCTCAACACTCGAAAAGATCTCTCCCTTTCCTTAAGCCTGTTCGGCTCTTTATATAGGACATGACATAGTGGATGACAGCTAAGCTATCCTTTATTTTCGGATCTGACTTGCGACACTCTCGCAAGTATTCAAATGTTAAATCTCGCAACATTCCTAAATCTCGCTAGGTCTTCACATCTTTCTCGTGTTCAGGATGTCGTCATCCGTTGCGTCATTTTTATTACCAATCTGCGATATCTTCGCAGTGTGTCGTTTAAGGATTTCGCAAGGATATTGATGTTGTGATATTTTGATCCTACAGAAGAAGCAATGGGTGATGCAAATCGTACACTCAAGGAATTGGCTTCTCATTGGCTTGATACACAACGATGGTGTATTCAAACAAACTCAACCTTCGAGATCAAGTCGGGGTTGATTAGAGAGTTGCCGAAGTTTCATGGCATGGTGAGTGAAGACCCAAACAAGCATCTCTTGGATTTCCACAACGTTGTCATGGCTATGCTTCCAGAGAATATTAATGCGGATGGAGCGATGTTATAAGCTTTTCCATTCTCTTTGATGGACAATGCCAAAGAGTGGTTGTATTACTTGCCTTCCGGAAGTGTCACTACATGGAACGGGTTGAAGAAACTTTTCTTAGAGAGGTATTTTCCTGCGTCAAAGGCTACTCAAATCCACAAAGAGATTTGTGGGATAAAGCAAAGGGGTATTTTGACTTTGGGTCCCAAAAAAGTGACCAGTTTTGCATTTGGGTCCTAGAAAGTTTCAAATTAGAGTTTGGGTCCCAGAACCATCTTTGACTGTGTTGACAGTTACCAAAATAATTTTTATTTTAATAAAAATAAATTTAACTTCTATTTAGTTAACACTATCCGCTACTGTTAGCATGCGAATCACACGTGCACCTCAACAACACATCTAAGTTTTGGACTTCATCATCTACACTTACCCCGGCTCCTCCACCTCGGCCATCTGTAAAGATGAAAAGAGAAGAAGAAAAAATAGAAAATTACATACCAATTCAATTCAATCCAACACCTTGTGTAGAAACTAAGTTCATGGTTAAAAAAAAAGTAGAATAACATATATCAGAGAAGCAATAGCATCGTCAAGAAAAGAAAGAAAAATAAGAGAGCAAGTAAAATGAACAAGTGCAAGGATTTTCAATTAAAATCAGTAAAGAAATCTATGGTGTCGGGTTTGGTTGGGTCTTGAGTATCAATCGGGTGATGTTGGGTTTTCAATTGGATTTTCAATTTTTAATTTTCAATTAACTACTCCACCTTCAAATGCTCCCGTGGCTGCAGAAGAGAAAAGTAAGTGCATCTTAATCTCAGAAACAACCAACTTGAAACAACCACTTACCATATTATGAAATCAATTTCTGAAACTCATTTACACAGAGATCCCCAAATTTTCTTTCAGCCAAGAACAGTGTATCCCCAAATTATTTTTACCCTAATGGTTCAGTGGCAAAGTTAGTAAATAAATATAAAAGCAATATTAAATAGGTCATTTCGATATTTAACCAGATTCTGTGATGGTCAAGGAGGTCAATATTGGTCGTGGGACCCAAACTCTAATTTAAAACTTTCTAGGACACAAACGCAACACTGGTCTCTTTTTTGGGACCCAAAGTCAAAATATCCCTAAAGCAAAATGTAGGAGAATTTGTGTATTAATGTTGGGAGCGATACAAGAGGTTGGTGACAAGCTGTCCACACCACCAATTCAGTGACGTTATGATAATCCAATACTTCTACGAAGGTCTCCAAACAAGTGATAGATATCTTCTTGACGCAACGGGTGGTGGTGTATTGGTGAACAAGACGGTAGGAATGAATCAAGCCAATATTACTAACCTCAAGAGGAAGGATGATGTCGTCATTGTAGCTTGTTACTTCTTCATATTCTTCAGTTCTTCGAGTAATACTTGTATGTCTCATATTCCTAGACTTTCTAGTCTAACCTATACGAAGTTGTCTCTAGTGCATAATCAAGCGACTCTTAGATGAGTTTTGATTCACTAAAATATGACAACCAAACTTGACATACCAACGCTTGGTGGGTTCAACCGAGCTATGATCTAACAGGATTTGATTCACTCGAATCAATTCATGAACATTTTAGCCACGTTTTACAAAGATTGCATTCCGTATTATATAAATGCATTTGTTCATGAACAACCAATTTTAGAACTTAACCTACTCAAGTATGCAAACGTGTACGCATACTGTTGTTCACGACCGAACTCAGTTGAAATCAGTACGCATACGGGTATGCATACTATAGTTCCCGGACTTCAACTGTTTAACCAGTACGCATACGGGTATGCATACAAAGTTCCCGGACTTGGAATACACTTGCAACAGTTAGCATACAAGTACGCATACTGTGCTATATCCAAGCATGGTTAATTGTTCTAAACTCCCATTTCAATCATTGAAACATTCTTAGAAGACGAGAATAGCTGTCTCACACAAACTATTAGCTTCAAAGCGATTTTCAAGCGATCAAATGATCAATATGAAACATTTCGAGTCTACACCAAATGACTGTCTCACACAAATCATATAAGATGTTACCAGGCAATTTTCACATGATCATCTTTTGACTTTCGTCAAGAATAAAAGATGAACTTGGTTAAAGCGCAAGCTACCAACACATATTTCAAGAAATATGTAAGCGAGTTAAACTCAGCTCGAAATATCAAATGTGTATAATATAAAGTCTATATAGTTATACGAGTTTTGTCTCAATAGGAGATAGAATAGAAATAGACTTCTGAGTGATAGATGAGTTCAAGTCTCCATATACCTTTTATTGATGAAGTTCCACAAGCTCCCTTTAGTATTTCTTCGTCTTCAATCGATGAACGCCGTAAAGTCTAAAGCTCAACTACACATTCTATCCTAATCCGAGACACAGCTATAAGTAGACTAAAAATCAAGACTTATAGTTTTGACAACTAAACTTGACAAACAAGCTTGAGATAGCAACGCTTGCGAGTTCGATCGAGCAGTGCTCCAACAATCTTTTCTAAGATTTGATCGAGATTTATCTCTGATAGGTGAGATATAAAAAGTAATCACAAAGATCTTCGTCTCATTCTTTGTGATTCCACAATAACTTCTTCTACTACCATATAGTTAAGTTATTGTGAGGTGATTGATATTTCTAGGATGTTATTCGGGAATATAAGACTGTGGTTCCTTTCACCTTGATTTATCAAAAGACGGAACACAAACTTCATAGGTACTTCTGTGGGAGACATATTTATCTATCAGAATATACTTATTTGTGGGAGACATATTTGTTTATAAGTCTTCGACTTTGGGCCGTATCAACTCTTAGTTGTGGGTGAGATCAGCTAAGGGAATCAAGTGCGTAGAGTCCTTCTGGGATTCAGAGACGTAAGGAACGCGATTGTACCTTAATCGATATGAGACTTGGTTAGGGCTCAACTACATTCCAGTCCGAAGTTAACTTGTAGTAGGCTAGTGTTTGTAGCGGCTTAATACAATGTGGTATTCAACTCTGGACTAGGTCTAGGGGTTTTTCTGCATTTGCGGTTTCCTCGTTAGCAAAACTTATAGTGTTTGTGTTATTTCTTTTCCGCATTATATTTGTTTATATAAATTAAACTATCACAGGTTATGCGTAGTTCAATCAATTGGTAAATCCAACCTTTGGTCGTTGATATAAATTGATTGACACTTGAACATTGGTCTTTGGTACCGTTCAAGTTATTCTCATACCAATCAGTTCACGGATTTCATCCTGTTGATTTGATGATTGATTTGAGAAAGAGATATAACTCTTGGATATCTTTCCTTGATTGAGTCTGACTGTCTAGTTTATTCTCTTGGAGTTAGTCCATACAAATTGCCGAACGAAATATTGGGTGTGGTTGTTAGATCCCCGTTTTTTCAATTATTATTTATGGATAGTCATGCCTTTTGTGTTGCTTGCAAATGATGTTGGAAGTTAATTAGTATTTCTAAAAAATACATGATGCCCTTACAACCTATTTTGATTGTTAAATTATTTGATTATGGGGCATTGACTTCATGGGTCCCTTCCCTAATTCAGAAGGTAAGTTTTACATTCTTGTTGTTGTCGATTATGTCTCTAAATGGGTAGAAACCACTACATCTGAAACCAATGACTATAAAGTAGTTATTTCTTTTCTAAAATAAAACACATTTTCTCGTTTTGAAACCTATATCGCAATAATCAGTGATGGTGGTACTCATTTTCTCAATAGAGCTTTTGAATAACTTATGCGCAAATATGGCATAACTCATAAGTTCGCAACACCAAACCATCCTCAGATCAGTGGCCAAGTAGAAGTTTCTAACAGGGAAATTAAGCATATTATTGAAAAGATAGTTAATCCAACGAGGAAATTAGATTGGTCTTTACGTTTAAATGATGCTTTATGGGCCTATAGAACTGCGTACATAACTTTTATTGTAATGTCCCCTTATAGACTTGTGTATGGTAAGGCTTGTCATATACCTATTGAGTTAGAATATCATGCATATTGATCTGTTAAAAAATTGAATTTTGCTCTTGATAAGGCCGGTACCCAAAGAAAACTTCAATTTAATGAGTTAGAAAAACTAAGAAATGATGCATATGATAGCATTAAGATGTACAAACATAGAATGAAGGTGTTTCATGACGAGTGCATTTTTCGCAAGAGATTCACCCCTGGCCAAAAATAATAATATTATTGTCCAACTCTCGTTTGTACTTGTTTCCAGGGAAGTTATGTTCTCGATAGTCAGGACCATTCTTGGTACCAATTGTTTACCCTCATGAAGCTGTAGAACTCGAAAAATACAGCAACCAAGAAGACTTTCAAAGTCAATGGGAAAATATTAAAGCCATTTCTGGAACCCCTTCCACCACCACTGACTTGGAAGATCCCGTCTAAGTGAACTGAATTGGTTCACCCTTGATAAAGTTCCATTTTCCTTCTATTTTCTTTCTTTCTGTATAGTTTTTGTGTGTGCTAACAAGACTTTTCTATCTTATCACTCTCTACCTTGATGTTTGCTTTTAAAGCACTCATCCAGTTTTGGTTTAGCACAACTTTTTGCATTCTATAATCTCTTTCCTTTAATCTTCTTTGCAATGTTCTCCTGGTATGTTATATTTCTACATTATATTTATCTTTAGAAACATTAAGGACACTGTTTAGTTTAGGTTTGGGGTGTAAGTAGATATTGGATTTATTTACGTGAATTATTTGTGAATTATGTAGGTATGAAAATAACATGATAATAAATAAGTTTGCCATTCAAAAAGAAATTTTTTTTTTAAAAGACGAGATACCCAAATACACCATTTTTTTTTTATTTATCAACCTAAAAGTCCTCTACCGAATGCGATCGTCTATGGACAGAGTCGAGACAATGTGACAATTCAGTTAACACTTCGTGTGATCGTCTATGGATACGAGATCGAGACAATACAATAGCAAGATAACTTGTGTGATTGACGATGGATACAAGATCGAGACACTACGACAACAAAGTTTGTACTTGATAATAGGTTCGAAAATAACCGAAACTTTAAAGGATCAATATCAAGTATTACGGAGTTAACGTACTTGTGTATTTTACTTAATTATAATGCGGAAAACAAAGTAAAAGACATAGCAAGATATTGTTAACGAGAAAACCGCAAATGCAGAAAAACCCAGGGACCTAGTCCAGTATGAATACTCTCAGAATTAAGCCGCTATACAAAATCTAAACCAACTTCTTATAGTTGAGACCAAGCAGACTACCCTAGCTACTTAGTTCCCTCAGTATCCCTGCGCCTTCAACTTCTAGAGTCACTGATGTAGAACATCTACCTATTCTCAATGTATCAACTGTCCCAGTTGATCCAATTGGTCTGTATCAACACTGACAGTTGATCCCTTTATGCTGTATCAACTTTTACAGTTGATCCCTTTGCGCATTATCAACTGTCACAGTTGATTCATTGCATCTGCTTTGGTTTACTTGTTTATCAAGTTTAGAACTTCTTCTTTTTGAGTTTCCTTATTTCTTCTTTTAGAGTTTTATTATTTTTAGGTTCTTTTCATGCCTATATAAACAAGCTTATTACGTTCCTTCTCATCTCTAAACCTTATTATTCTTTCTGTTTTCTCATCCTTTTCTTCTCTTCTCAACACCAGCAATCTCCGTATTGCTTTCTTCTCTTATCATACTACACTAGTCACGCACGTGAATAGCAAGTCCTTTGGATCATATTCCAAAAATCAAAGGAAGAATCTGTTTGGTAACCACTCTAATCAATCTTGCTACAAGATTATGATGAGTTGTTGACAAAGGCTCTTATGTTTAATCTAATAAACTCTTTTGTATGGTTAGATAAATCTATCCAATAACTACCGATATAGTCAAGTATAGATTCGCACTCAATAAATATTGATCTCAAATAGAAACATAGAGAATGTCGATCTCACACAACTAATCAATCAGATCTGATTATAGTTGGATCCCAGCCGATCAAGGTTTGTGCACTAAATCGACAAGATACGAAAACTAATAAGAATTCTTTTCCGTCTTCAAATCTTCTATTGCCTTCAAATACCCGCACAACACCACTTGAATCTCTTGTGATCAATCACGCACAGAACAGAGTATGTTAACAATGGATTATCACAAGATGTCTTTAGATCTAACAACAGTTCTAAAGATCCCGTCGATACTTTGATCTAGTCTGAATGAATCTTATATCAGAAAAGAAGATTCTCAAGAATAAACAAACTAGGTGCAATCAAAGTTTCAACAACCGTTAGTCAATCAAATCAAATTGAAAACTAATAACACTGCAATTATCTAGTTTCCCACCAACGGTACTCGTAGAGCTTCTTGATCTCACAGAAGTCTTTAAATTAGCGGTCGTAAGAGATTTCACCAAATTAGGATACTTTCCCCTCTAAATAGACGGCTCCACCAGAAACAACAAGAAATGAAGTTTGCCTGGCTCTTAGGATAGTTCTCAAGATACGCAATGAATGCCCAAATTCGGTTTTCCTAATTCCAATAAATGCTTGTGTAATATTTCCGAAATATCTCATAGAAAATCTCCAATTAGTAAATGCACATTACTAAATTTTATTATCTAGAGCTATGCATTAATTACTGGTAATTAAAGCATATAAAATCAAAAACCTTAATTAAAAGATTCTTAATTTATTTCGACATAGGATCACCTTGAGTACCAAGGAATATCTTTGAACAATAAATGATAAGATTTACTGCTCGTGCTCAAAGTATGTTGACATCTTTTCAATGCAAATCCTTATTCCGTATTTACATGGATTTGCATCTTGGAATCGATGCTACCACACTTCCAAATAAGTTTACAACTGGTTATACTAGACTTCAAAGTCTAATATGTGATCGGTCATACAAGTCACAATGTTTAGTTGTGATCGGTCCTTCAAGTCACATACATGGGTTGGGATCGGTTATACCAATCACTAGGATAGGTTCTACCTAAACATGGTACCTACTTGTGATCGATCACACCAGTCAGTAGGATCGATCATACCAATTACAAGGATTGGTCACACAACCACTTGTGATCGGTCACACCAATTACCAGAATTGGTCACACCAATTACAAGGATCGATCATACCATCTCATGGTGATTACTTAGGATTGGTTACACCAATTATCATGACCGGTCATGCCAGATCATAAGTCTACGTATTGTGATCGGTTATACCAAGATACATAACCTGAGTTAAGATCGGTTCTACCAACTCACAGATATTGGTCATTCCAAAGAATATGCAATGAATAGCCAGACCAATAAATCTATTGATTTCCCTTTCGAATCATGAAACAAGTTCATGAATGTACTTCCTTTAAACAAATGTAAAACATTGTATCCTAGGATGAAATCTTCACCATTAACCCATACACTTAATCATAAAACTATATACAAGATTATGTCGATGTCATATCTACGAAGTTCAAAAGATAAGCGTTATACTTCGTAATATCATTCCTTAATACTATGACCATACTATTATGATCATGTCTCTCCACTAGAGTATTATATACAATATGTACAATATATACAGCTTCACATGTTATGTTTTCAATATAGCACGACTCGAAAGATACGTTAGGAATGAAACAAGTTCAAGTCAATATTACTAACCTCAAGTGGATGGATGATGTCGTTGTTGTAGTTCGTTACTTCTTCACATTCTTCAGGTCTTCAGAGTAATACGTGTATGTCTCAACATTCCTAGACATTCTAGTCTTACCTAAACAAAGTTGACTGTAGTATTTAATCAAGCGACTCTAGATGAGTTTTGATACCAAAATATGACAACCAAACTTGACATACCAAAACTTGGTGAGTTCAACCGAGCTATGCTCTAACAAAAGTGAGTTCATCTACCTTGATTTGTGGTGTCTGCATATATAATATATTAAGATTCTTAATATAGATGGTAAGGCACCACTGATTCTAGCAAAATTCACATGCACATGCATGATCTACCATGTGTGTATATAGCGTCGGGCCGCAGGTGTTTCATCGGTTAAGTAGACTGCAAATCATCTAGAATACTGAATGAGATTTGACCAGCTTGTTCTTTCATTGGTTATGATAGAAGTTGGAGGATACATTAAGAAAAACAACCATTGAATTTGATCGGGTACTTCGAAAAGGGCTACCTCTTGCTAAGTATCATGTAATTTTTCTTTTTGTTTATAAGTCAAAAGTGTTATCTCATATTACTATCATGTTATTATTCTTGTTTAAAAAAAAAAAAAAGAAGAAGAATTTTTTTTTTAAAGAATACTCATTGATCATTGCATTATTATCAACTTTTGTTTCAATAAAAAAGTAAATGTTTCTCTCTTGCCTCAAAAGAAGTAGTCAGTGTAAATAAAGAGACATGTCTTGTTATATGTTGTAAATAGTCTTGTAATAATCAAGGAAGGGTGTATGCCCTCGATGTACAATGCGGGTAAGTTGAAATATCACCAATTCTAAGGTGAACATTCACAATTTTCGTAAATCTGGACAGCTAGCTTGGCTTGAATTCGTTTCTTAGCCTAAAAACTATCTCTTAGCAATTGGCAGTCCTACCTTCTGATCATTCTCTATACATGCGTGGATACGCTTTACATTCTTAGTTGTTTCAGTGCTACAGTTTTGCCTTTGAAAGCTAGTTTGACGTATCCATTTGTTGTGAGCTTAAACTGAAATGTATGTGATACACTTTATAAAAGAAGATCTTGCTCTTTGACCTAGAACTTTATGGGTGTGTTTAAGCAAACCTTCACGAGACTACAACCAATCCACTAGGTATACTTAGGGGTTTAAAGGCTTATTGCATTCGCTAAATGCAATCGAGAGACCAACGACAGTGGTATAGTTAGGATTTTCTTAATTTCTGTTTCATTTGAGCCCAAACAGGTTTGGGGGTATCCAAAAACTTGGTAGTTCTTAAACAATACCTACAATTACTGCAAGTGCACGGTGCCTATTGTATATACTGAAAATACAGGCTGATCCTTAGGAACCTGGTCGATGTAAATTTGAACTCAAGGTCTTATTGAACTAATTTTATCTGAATGCAGATAAAGCTGAAAACAATCAGATGAAGGGTACTAGGACTGTTGAATCCACCATTGAAGATGATGTTGAATCATATGCTAAGTCAATACAGTATCACTATTGCTCTTGTCCTTTATAATTAACACTGTTGAAGATGCAAGTTTACCGTTTATCCAGGGTAATCTCAAATGGACGACTAAATGGTAATCTCAAATGGACGACTAAATGTCAACTAAGCTAACTAACTAGTCCCTAGTATTAGCTATCTTCTTACAATACAACTAATCATAGATTAATTTGATCACTAAGATCATTAAACCCTTTCTAAATCGATTCAGCACAACAAGATAATAATCATAACAGAAATAACCTAGCATCAGATTAAGGGCTTTATCGAAACCCTAATTGATGAAATTAGCACATGATAAAATATGGCAACATATGAATTTTGATTAGAGATAAAATCATGGATGCAAACTTCTTTATTAACTGATTTCTACTCAAGATAGTAAACAAAAGATGATAATTAGAACACTACAATGATCCTTCTCAACTAGAGTGGATGTCTAATTACAAAGAATTGACACCTATTTATACAACAATTTTTCTTAATTCAACTTAAAATTGAAAATTAATAGAGACCCGCTCACTAAGGTTCCATTCTTAATTCTTCTACGAAATCCATTAAATTGATGTTTCTCCAGCTGTTGAGGATAACCCTAACTCTGTCTCTCCCAAACCTAGCTTCTAGGTTTTCTGTTAAGGATAAGATAAGATTAGGAGAGATAGAGAGAGAGCTAATTATGAAATGAGGGCGATTATGATGGTGGTGGTTGTGTATAGAGTGGTGGGGGAGATTGAGTAATGGAGGGTGATGGATCAATGGAGGGATAAGGGGGTCTTGCTAGTTCTGTAGAGTTAGAGAAGATGAGGATGAGTTGAGTTTCTGGTCGATAAGGTGATATGATAAAGGGTGTTATTTGTGCGGCTGCATCATATGTTGATGTATAGATGGTGAAATTGTTGGGTGTTAGGCAGAGTATCCAGTTGGGCGTTTACAGGTGGAAATGGGTTAAGGCCTTGTATCTGTTTAGTTCTTCCAATCCCATATCTTCTATCAAGCCTACTGTGTGCAAACGAATTGCAACAAGAGCACAAGCTGATTATAGATGACTTTTGCTTGATGTTTCTTCCCCATTACTCACATCCTTTCAACGCAGTTATTTCCTTCTACCCCCGGCCACCAATTTTCTGCTCCCTTTGCTTCTCTAAGCATCCAAGCTTTATTTACTACCTAAAAACAAAAAATTACATTAATAAAAGTAATTATACTCGAAAACAACGAAACACGGAATTTGGGATAAAACAGGAATTTAAAGCGTAAAAGATGAGATAATTGTCAATAAAACGATATAGAATTATGCAGTATTTAGCACTCATCAGGTACGCATACCCAGTATACGTATAGGTACGCGTACCATAATGTCCTGAATCCGTGAATGGGGGGAGGTACACATACCAGGTACGCGTACCTCAAGGGCCTGAGTTCGTGAGAATCCTTAGGGACCCATACCGAGTACGCCTACGTTAGCCATCTGAATTCATGAACTGGTTCATAGGTACGCGTACCCTTTCTCATACCTATCCGGTAACGAATTGCGGATCTTCGAACTATTTTTAAAAATATTTTTAGCATTGCTCGACTGCATGGACACCTCTAAGACATCTTTGATCACTAAAACACCTTGTGTGTGTGCATCATGATTCAAGTCTTACGTGTTTAAATGAACATCATTATGCTTATTAGTTCTCAAGGCATACTACATGAACTATCATTATATACGGTTCCGGTTCTCTGGACCATATGGTACATTCTTTTAGGTAATTTCAACACAAACTTATCACATGCTTACATGAACTCCTAACAAGAGTTTCATCTAAACATAAAAAGTATTTTCTTGAATCTCAAGTTATATTAGCTTGAATTTGAAGCAACCCTAGTCTTGAAAGTCAATAAATGAGAGACTCAAACAACCGGGGAAATCAATCCACGACACATCTATGTCCTAATTGTTTGCTAGAGTTGTCCTTGATGAACCTAGGTATAAGAAACATGATTAGGTTTACGACCTAAAGGTTTCACTTAGGGATTTGTGAAGTCAAGTCCGACTATCTTTACATTGATAATTTGTGTATCCTAATGAAGCCAGGTCCGATTATCTTTACCTTAATAGTTCGTGTATCCTGATCTTGTTCTTTCTGTTATCGGGATCATATGCCAACATCGATGCCAAGGCTATATGCCAGGCAAACCGTACTCCGTATAGGTCAAAGGGTCTTTTACAAGTATATGCTCTCTAGCTCGGGCCTTGCAAATATTGCAACGTTCACCTTTCCTTCGTTTTGCATCGTTCTGATGGATTTTTGGTTTAACAGCAAAATAATAATGATGCATCATGAAGCTCTCTCGAGTAAGAAACACGTCATATTGATGCTTTCGCATCATATCACCATATATGTTTTACCGGCCAAGCTTTATAGCTTAAGGATGCATCTCTGCTTAATGCACCTTCAACCTACACCCTCTCTCTATATACATTTTATTGACATTTATAGAAATTGAAAATAGGGAGTGGATGGTCATGTACCTAGGCCACCTTATTCCGTGACAACGAATATTGCACCATATTGATGCGGTTTCAATTCTCAACCAATGCTCAACTTGCAAATTGCAGCATAGTTGTGCAATTTCGCTCTTGGCCGGCAACCAACTTACGTGTTGCACCATAGTGGCGTAATTCTAGTTCTTAGCCAACATGTCACAGAGCGCTCAACATAAGATTGAGATAAAACTTCATCATTCAATGACGCATTTTTGAGCATGTGCTTCATGGAAAAATGCGGGTGTTACAAAATTTTCTTTTTAAGCTGGTTCAAATTAATTTTCCCCATATTTTTCAAAAAACTATCCTGAATTGCTTTTCCCAAGTTCTCTTTTGGTTTCTTCAAATAATAATGGTTTTAATTGAGGTTTTTCTGTTTCCATTTTAAGGTTGTATGGTTTTTCGTTGTAGGAGCAGAATCTCGCAACAACTATGTGCCAGCGAAATTGTGACTAATAAGAATTTGAAGACTTAAGTACTTAAAGAATGACGAGCGAGATGACATCAAAGCATAATTCATGAGGAAAGTGTGAGTAACTTGCGAAATTATAGAGTGAACTTTGTGAGAATGTAGTGAGCCTAAGAGAATATGAGTTGTATTCCACTACATGTGGTATGTCATCCACTATGTAAACACCTATATAAAAGAAGAAGAGGGGGAGAGAAAGGGAGGAGATACATTTTTGTAAATCGAGACACACTTTGTAAGATAGAGAGAGATTATTATTTTCTTATCATCTTCTTCCCTAAAACTAAATCTAGAGCTCCAAATACTCATTAATGGAGTCCCAATGTAATACTTATGTAATTTCAATAATCAAAGTGAAGAACCCTAGATGTAGATCACATTGATCGAACCACGTAAATTCTTGTGTCTCCATTTTATAATTTTAGGACTTTTATCTTTATATTCATATCAAATAAGTTTCGATCTAGAAATTATTATCATGATATTATAAGGGGTGTGTTGTAGGATTTCCTGCAACTACATTTTTGGCGCTAGAAACAGGGAAAGTAAAGGATTTATCCTACCTGTTCGTTGATTCAAGATAAATTTGGTAAAGTTTGGTTACTATCAGCATCAAATCATACTAGATCTACAAAGTTCCTGGGAAAAAATAGAAATTTCATGGAAGAAATCACACTTTCAGGGAGTAAACATCATCAACAATTCAAAGACATGAAAAGAATAAGAGAAAAAATTAGTTGCTATGGTGAAATTCAGGGGAGAAAACTAAAGTTTCAGTGGAAGATTTTCATGTTCAGGAAAAGAAGGCAAGTGTGAAAGAAATTAAGGAAGGACGAAGAGAAGATAAGAGGCAGACGCTGCAATTTCTATCACAAATAAAAATTCGCACAGATGGTTCAAGGCTGAGCGAACAACCAATAGATCACGGGTTGGTCGCACGGATACATATTTTGCATTTTCTTCTAATGCCAAGGGAGAATAAAAAAGAATAAGGAAAAAATTTATGCGTTAATTTCGCAGAGAGGTTCTTGAGCAGTTGGTCGGGGAAAGCAGCATGTGTGTTTGTGGTCGCAAGTTCGAGTGCTGCGACATAGTTTTCTTCTTTTTCAAAATAGCGAAAAAATGAATAATTTCGCAATATTGTTTCATTCTTTCGCAAGCAAGAAGCGGCTCTGATTGGTGATCTCGAAGTTAATGAGTTCATGGTCGTGTGTTCAAGTCCCAACACATGCGTATTTTTTCGCATGGTCCTTGATTATTTCGCACAGAAGAGAGTTTATGATTATTTCGCACAGACATTTCGCAAAGGAGGGTTGGCACAGATGGTTCATGTGATTCAATGAATGAAGAAGGACGCGGGTTCAATTCCCATCTCTTGCGAATTTTTCGCACATTTTACATATTTTCGGGTTGCTATCAGCGAAGACCAAGTCAAGTTTTAACAAGTGTGCAACATTTCGCACAAAGAGAACTAGCACAGTTGGTCGGAGAGGCATGAATGCAAGCGGAAGGTCGCGGGATCAATTCTTGCTTCTCGTGATGTTTGTTTTTGTTACGCGAAATTTATAATTTCCTCTCACGAGTTGAATTTGATTACTTCGCAAGAACTTTGATTATTTCGCAAGATAGGGTTAGCACGATTGGTATGGTGCAAGAATATGCAAGTGGCAGTCGCGGGTTCAATTCTTGCCTCTCGCATATCATTTTGCTAGGCGACATTTATACTTCATGAAAACGTATTTTTCGCGAAATCGACAACGGCAAACCACAAAGCTAAGTACACTTCCTTGAACATTTTATTTTACCCGACAAATAAAAGATTTTGATTTAGTTTACAAACGCGATACAACTCCAGATTACGAAATTTTGAATTACAAAGATTCCCCAATTACAAAAAAAGCAGAAAAATCTCGCATGAATCAATTTATATTTCCCTTAAATATTTGCTTTGTTTCAAATGAGAATGATATCTAACATG